>CALNHX010004331.1:0-129822 GCA_940337035.1 Agriotes lineatus
TGGGAACTATTGTGTCAAAAAACTAGACTTCGCTTGTATAGAAAACACGGCAAGCAATAATACAAATCCAACCTAATCGGCATCCTGCTATTAAAAACCTATTAATTTGAGCAAAATTTAAAAACAAAAATAAAATGACAATGGTTCATAAATCACACCAGTTGTAATAGATTCACTCATTGGAAAAGTTTTGAAAACGTAATAACAGAAGATCAATTTGCTAAAACAACAATTCAATAAAAAGAAAAATTAATTAGTGTACGAATTGAATCTGCTGTATTTTAACTATTTCATTAGATTATTTGGTAAACAAAACCACTGCATAAAAGGAGCATCAAAACTGCTAGAGAACAATTGATTCAAACAATTTTAATACTTTATCTGTGGAGGTTATTTGAAATTTGCTTGTTTAAACTAGCTAACAATGGTAGGTTAAGACTCAACGTTTAATTCAAGTTAAACAAATTAAACTAATAAAAAACGACTTTCGCACAGGGGAAAAACCAAGCCATTTTTATTAAATTGAATTCAGCCTTAATCAACTACAAGCAAAGGTTGCGCCACCATAAATGCCCAATTAGACTCTTCAGATGCATAAATATAAACCCTTGCAAGAGCAACAATGCGAATCGTTACGAAGGTACAAGAGCCTTTCAAAGGCAGCGTTTTGCGTATTTTCAAAGTTGTGTGCGTGTCCAAACAACCTAACTTGACCCAGAGGTCTTTAAACTTTAATAAAAGGATAAACAGGTTTCCAAGTACTCATACTACCAAATATTTCTGCTAACACCCTTAAATAAAATAAATAACACGACTCGTCATAACTGCCCGCTGCGGCTAATACGCCATAGCTTTTTATCTTTGTCGGCTGAATAAAGCAACCAAAATGCCGATTGCCAATTCTGAAAGCAAGCGGGATTAAGATAGGGGTTTAGACCCGTTTCGTTTTGATAGTTGTGAACGAGGGCTAATTAGCCGAAAATGGTTTTTAATTCGAAATCGGGTTATGTGCACAACAACGCCACGTGCTAAAATAATAATAGGCTCCGTTGGGATAGTAAACAAATCAAATAAAATTTTATAATACATCACATTAAACGTCAGTTTAGATGATGGAATAAATTTAGGAGCTGACGTTATAATGGATTTCAAAAGCTCTGGGTAATTACATTTTTTCTACTAAAATTCGAGCTGACAGTGAATAAAGAGTGAAATGCTTATCAAATATCATTCAAAACAAGGGCAAATATATATTTGTGTAGAACAAAAAGTTAGAACTTTGCGTTGACAGATTTTATATTGGAAAATAATTTATAGGATATGGCCGTTGTATTTCGTCGCCATTTCAAATATGAATACAGAAAACACGGACTGCCTCTATATATATTTTAATTTTATGAGGCAAATTCACACAGTTTAAAACTTTTACTGCTGGCATCTAAGGTAAATTTAAAACAATTAAGTAGTTGCAATAATTAAGTGAAGATGTAGGAGGTCAGGAACCATGGTATAGTATATAGAATATCCAGAAAACAAAGGATATATATTTGGTCTCATTAGAATCACGTTCATAATTAATGTTACCTTTAGGAATTATATTTGTTGTCCAGTAAACACACTAATGAAAGGAATGTTCAACTCATAGAGAATATTTTGTGTCATATTAGGCTAAATATAAGCCAAAATCTATCTCAAACAACTATTTTTATTAAGTTAGTGTAATACAGCGACGAAGTCATAAACTGACGTATTATGGACTTCCTTTAAAGTTACCTAATTTTTAGTAATATTTTTATAATTACATCAATAACATCGTAGGAAAGTGCAATAGTATATTTTATTAAACTATTAATCATTACAAAAAAAAAGAAAACAAATATTATCTGTCTAGACACAAGAAGTAAAAATAGACAGTTACATTAAAAAGAAGTTGTGTTACATAAAATAATAAATACTAACCCGAATTATTGCATAAACACCGAAATTTTTCTATATTGAATAAAAGGGTAATACATAATAGGAATAACCTTAAAAATAATAAACATGAAGAAATGGAACTAGCGACTACGCCATAACCTCATAACATTATTACAGAAGAACCATAAGATACTTTCTAGTCTAAAAATATCTTAAAATATCCTCGACGCCTCTCGTAAATTATTGTACCATATAGAAGTACTACATATGTCGAATCGAAGTAACTCCATTGGATTTTACTAGAACTTCAACAGTTACCATACACAGGAACCAACCGCCGAAGAATTAAGCAAACGCACAAATAACGTAGAGTACTGTAAATCTAAACGAATTTAACAAAGAGTCAATTTCATTTTAGAAGAAGGGCAAAAACGAAAGAGGCGATAAAGATGATAAAGAAATATCAAGGAATGTAGTCAGCATTTGATACAAATCAGGCGTTCCCTAGTATGCAACGGGACAAAATATTTAGGGCTTTGATGGAAAAAGAAATGGAAAGGAATGAAGAAATGTTTAATACTATTATTTTTTAAAGTAGGTAAATTGTTATAAAGAAACAAGATGGTGAAACGAAAAGTAAAAAACGGACATTTATTTATTTATTTATTTATTTATTTATTTATTTATTTATTTATTTAACCTGCGACCAACAGTTACAGGAAACCAATTACAGGTCACAGCGTATAAATAATAATAATAATAATAATATATATATATATAAATACGAAATAAATACATAGATGGCTCTCGGACATTTATCCGCTCCAGAACCCGGCCCCCGACAAAGCCGATATGACCTAACCCTGAAGCGGGGGACACCCGAAAAGTCACCTCTCCACCACCTAAGAAATAACATATGCAATTATAAACTTAAATAAATTAATGCTAACAACAAATCAGGTTAGCCAAACCTAACCACTGTATCTTTTTTAAATCATAATAAAAATAACTGAACCACTGGTAACATCAAAAGAAAACAACCACGATCACAACTGGCACAATTTGGCAAACCTGACTGCTGCATGTATATTAAAAGTTCCTTAAGTTAATATATCTCTTAAGATGATGAGAAAAGAAAGAAAAGAAAGAAATAACACAATACAAAACGTAAAAAAGCAAAATAAAAACGCAATATATGATACACCAACAAGCGCCTTGATGATACATGGGTTTTTGGCATTCAGATATTTAGATGAGCATCCCGATTCCAGATACAACCTTGAAATGAAGTAAAGATGTACACTGTACTTTGTAAAGTTTGAATTGTGAAAGAAATATGTCGACGCTTTCACAAATGCTGTTATAAATCCAACAAGCTTTATATACCGGCGAATTTAATAAGACATTTGTTCGGGGGGTCGGCAAATAAAAAGTCGTTTTGTGTCTAGATGACAATTTAGGAACATGAAATAAAATTTTTGTTAACAAACTACCGCATGATTCAATTTGAAAATGAATAATTTTGTACAGAAAGGTTAATGTTGCTACGTCAAGCCTTACACTAAGAGGGGGTTCATTATATTTGACACACAAATTGCGATAGGGCACTAATAAAGGATACGTTCCAGCAAGTTTGAAGTCAAGGTAACGCAGAAACCTTTTCTGAACTTTTTCAATTTTCTCTGTATGAATCTTATAGAAAGGTGACCATATTACCGAGCAATATTCCAATTTTGATCTAACGTATGTGTAATACAGACGGGAAAGTGTATTTTTCATTTTAAACTGACCCGAATTTCTAATTATAAAACCTAAAGATTTTAAACTTTCATTTACTACTTTTTGTATGTGGTCATTAAATGAAAGTTTATTGTCGTAGATGATACCTAAATCTGTAATTTTGTCTTTACGCGTTAAACTGTTTTCATCCATCACATATTTATACTGGATAGGATGATTTTTTCTTGAAAATGTTACTATTGAACATTTACTAATATTGAAAAATAATTTATTTTCAGAGCTCCAATGATGAATATTAATAACATCCTGTTGCAGTAAGTCACAATCCGATGCAGTTCTAATAACTTTCCAAAGTTTAAAATCGTCAGCAAAAAGAAGATATTTTGAGGATTTTACAGTGAATGGAAGATCATTTATGAAAATGAGAAACAGAAGTGGTCCCAGTATGGATCCTTGAGGTACACCCGACGAAGATTTGTATGTTTGTGATTTACTTCCATTGTAGACTACTACTTGTTGTCTTTCAGAAAGATATGAGTTAATTAAGTTAATAAGTGCTGGACCGAAACCAAAATATTCTAATTTTTTCAAAAGAACAGCGTGAGGAACTCTGTCGAAGGCTTTAGCAAAGTCAGTGTAAACAACATCAACTTGTTCATTATTGTCTAGAGCTTCCGACAGATTCTGTGTAAAGTTTGCCAAATTAGTTAAAGTTGATCTGCCTGCTACGAAACCGTGCTGCTCATCAATTATTTGTGGTTTAACATGAGAGTATATTTTATTGTATAGTACCTTTTCGAATATTTTAGAAATTGTTTGTAAAAGTGATATTGGTCTGTAGTTTACAATGTCAGTCTTCCCTCCGGTTTTATAAACAGGACATACTTTGGATATCTTCCACTTCTCCGGATACACCCCAGTCTCCACACTAAGATTGAACAAAACTGTTAGTGGTTTAGCTAAAAATTCAGAGCAGGCCTTGTAGATATATATAGGAATTTCATCAAATCCCACTGATTTCTTAGGTTTAAGAGTTTGCAATGCACAACTAACATCATTAACAGTAATTTCGCTTATTTCGAACAGAGAGGTTGTTGCATAGCAAGACTGTAACTTAATGTCACATGATGTATCATCTTTGATGTACACTGATTCAAAATTTTTTGCAAATGCATTCGCTATATGCTCAGTTGTTTCTAAAAGGGCATTATTATAATACATATTATTATTAGTAGTAAGTTTTGATTTCTTTTTGGATTTGATGAAAGACCAAACATTTTTAGGATTACTCTGAATTTCATTCTCCATTTGTGCGCAGTATTCAACATAAGCTCTTTTAATATCAATCTTAAGTTTCTTTCTTAATAGTTTAAATCTATTCAGTAAATCAGAAGACGGTTTAGATTTAAATTTTTTTCGTATCCTAGATTTTAGATGAATGTCGTTAATTATGGAACCAGTAAACCATGGAGGATATTTACAATTTGGATTTTTTGTTTTAGGTACAGTAGTATCAAGAGCTCCGTAAAATAGTTCATAAAATTTATTGACGGCATCATTGATATCAATAAAGTTGTCTATTATTTGCCAGTCTGTATCACGTAACGCATAGTACAAATCCAAAAAATTTGCCTTTTTAAAATTATATTGTTTCTGAAAAACCGTCTCTATTTTTGCTCCTCTATTAAATTCTAACCTACATTCAAGAGCTGGATGATGCCCATCTAATCGCACAAGTGGATCCTCACATTTACATACTAATACATGAATATTTGATAAAACGTAATCTAATATCCGGTAGTTGCTATTTACAATACTATTTAGCTGATTTAGATTTAAAAAGTTTATAAAATTTAAAAATTCATTTTCGATATTACCCAGGATGCGATCATTAGTAATCGGGTACAGTTGAGGAATATTAAAGTCTCCTATAACTATAACGTTATTATTTAACAATTTGATATTATCTGCCGTGTTATTGAAAAACAGCTGATAATCTTGGTATTTGGAGGACGGCGGAAAATACACAATGCACATATACACAAATTCAGCACCCAAATTTATTTTCACCCACAGATCACCTAACGCAGTTTCAAAATTACACATACGGGTACTAGGAAACTGTTTTTTAATTGCTACTAGCACACCACCCCCGTCAGTTTTGCCAGTACCTTCGAAATCGCGATCTCTTCGGAACACTATATAGCGATCGTCAAACAGTTCACTATCATTTACATTGGTATTAAGCCACGTCTCAGTTAGAGCTACCACATCAAAATTTTCAGAGAGCACCGCGTTAGAAAATATTTCAGTTTTAGTTTTAAGGCCCCTTACATTTTGATAATAAATAGTAAGAAAGCGATTAGTGGACATCCTTAAAGTCGTTGACAGATTTTATAGCAAATACTCGGCTCTCTTCATTTGCTCGCATGTAAATATTTCCGTTTCTGGTCCACAAAAATTTTATATTATTCGCTTTTTTAAATTCACGGGCATTTTTAAAAAGCAATCGATTTTGGGCAGTCAAAGATTCATTTATGTATACATAATTGTCATGCTTAACAAGTTTCATGTAATCGGAATGCATGTGGCTCACCTTTAACTCGCGCTTTATCTTCTTTCTCCTTACGAATTCCTCCTTATCGATACGCCGCACAAACTTAATGATAATTCCTCGAGGTTGAGCTGGACGGGCTTCGTTTTTACCTAGTCTGTGGCACGCGTCGATCATATTGGTTTCGAGATTAAAACCTATCGACTTGCCTACTTCTTGCACAACTGAAATTATGTTTTCCCCGGGAGTTTCCGGGACACCTTGCATTTCCAAACAGTTCCGTCTGGAATACTGCTCGACATCGTTGATTCTGGATTTTAGTTCGTCGTTTTCTTTTTGGAGCTTGATGTTATGAGTTTCCAGCGACTCGATTTTTTTCAGGCATTCGTTCATAAAATCTTCATGCTTCTTTAAATGTTTATCTATGTCATCAATTTTTTCATGACATAGATTTATTGAAGCTCTGCATAGATTTATTGAGGCCGAGGCTTCTTTTTGTTCGCATAATATTGCCCGAAGTTGTGTTTGGATTGCTGATAACGTAGATTTATCCACTTCTTCGGTATCTTCAGGTAGTGCACTACCAGTCCTATCATCCTTGGTCTGTTCAGGCTTAATCCCGAATTCGTTATCAGAAGTGCTCCGTAATCTTCTTGAGGAATTTGTACAAGAAGCACAACACCACTTTTCTTTGTTGTCTTTTAAAAACTGTATATCATTTGAGGTCAGGTTTACACATGTCGCGTGGTATTTTTTACTGCATGTATAGCAGTGTACTTTTTGCTGATTAGATGCAATCTTTATAGTGCATCCTTGACAAATATCAGCCATCTTAAAATATTTTTCACGAAAATTTAACCAGTACGACTACACAGCTAGCTGGTGAACTACTATTGTATATATATCTAATACTTACTATATTGCTAGCGACTGTAAGTTGGGGGGTCACGAAGGAAGTGAGACAGACAACCAACTCTTCAATGTAAGGTCTACAAATTACCCTTTTGCTGTGATGTAACAATTTTCTCTCTTTATTTAACTATAAGGAACTGGACTAAACAAAAAGTCTGCAGTTTTTGGTCAGGTCCGCTTTAAGTATGGCTTGTTTTATAATACTGTCCATGTGTCTAAAATGACAGTAAAATAACGCGCAATAACAAATTAACAAGCAAGTCAGCAAGCCTAAAATCTTATTTTTAGCGTTTTAGAGACTTCTTCGAAGAGGAGAAACGTCGGACTACATAGCTCAAGAATGTTAAGTTTAAATAATGTGCTATTTAGAGCATTAAAGGTTAGGTGTATGTCAATAATAGTATATTATGTTATTAGGAGCAAAAGTTATATTTTATCTGACGAGGCTGGACGGGTTACAGCCGAGCCACATAAAGATACTTTTGCTGCGAATAACATATAGTATTTTTTCTTCAAACGTTTTTATAACAAATTATTTACAACTTTGTGAACAAAATTCGAAGAAAATTACTTGATCTCGTCAGCGGCAGATAAAGTTGTCTGCGGCAGATAATAACTTTATCTGCCGCTCGTTGGCGGCAGATAATATTATCTGCCGCTTGTCAATAAAGTGACAGTTTAGCATCATCAATGCAGCAGTATATAATGCCATATTTTACTGCCGTTTGAAGAAAAATGATATTTTTGAATTTCAATGCAATATAAGACATACGTTTTAAACGATATGTGTTGTTACGTCACAGAAAAAGGGTAATGTGTAGACTTTACACAGCAAGTATTATTTCAAAAAAGTTTTGATAACAGTCAGTTGTAGAAATAAATATAAAATAACTACAGTAAATAACACATTGGAACCGTATCCACTTTTACACATATCATCCAGCTACTATTAATTACTTTTATCTTAATCCGGGACAGCGCGTACGCAGTCCCGACTACCAAAAATTACGCGCCCGAGTTATCCACATTAGGGATAATCGCAGGTGTCAGCCCAATCGTAGTGCAATGAAAGGGCCTCATCCTGGGGAAACCGCCTTATTGATCACGGTCAAACTATTTCTTTTACGAAGAATATCGAAATAAATTTATATTAAAATATGATTTACTTTTAGCAGTTGTGCAAAAAATAGCATACATGTCTTGTGCGCTACGCAATATACTATTCTTGTGCCCATATTTGTAGAGAAACTAACTTTTGTTATGAGTTACGGGTTGCATATACGCAAGGCGTTAATTCTTGTATTGTCAGCAAAATGCTTTCGCGCAGGAAACTTTTGAGTTTTATTTACATAAAAGCAATATAGATGGCTCTGTCTTTAACTCACCCCGTTAATTTTACATCTGTCTGTATACAAAGACAATATTTACGGTCTCGGAAAGCATACTTACCTGGTGTAGGGATTACCGTGATCAATAAGGCGGTTTCCCCAGGATGAGGCCCTTTCATTGCACTACGATTGGGCTGACACCTGCGATTATCCCTAATGTGGATAACTCGGGCGCGTAATTTTTGGTAGTCGGGACTGCGTACGCGCTGTCCCGGATTAATCTAAAAGTAATTAAGAGTAGCTGAATGTTATGTGTAAAAGTGGATACGGTTCCAATGTGTTATTCACTGCAGTTATTTTATATGGCGTTGAAACTTCATATATAATTTTTGTGTAGATGAAGCAGCAAGCTTTTGAAGAAAATTGCATAACCCGAAGTAGGTGTTTATTTACTCTTGTGATTTTTCAGTTTTTTTTTATTTTTTCAAAAACGGCTCTAACGATTGTTTTCAAACTTTACGTTTTTATTACATTTTTAATGTATATAGATATGAGATAGGTGATTTACCAGTTGAATACTTCTAAAATGGGTTTCTTTTGTTTCTTTATTTTTTTATTTAACTCCTATTTTAAATAGAACACCTGGTATATTAATTATTAAATTTTTGAATTCAGCTTAAAATTTTAGAAAAAAATTGTCTCTTCAACTAACGCTCTATTTTGCACCGTTTCTGTAGAATTTGTAATTTTTGAAAATTTTTGACAAATCCTTAAAAATTCAAAATGAAATTTTTGACTAATTATAAGATCACTGTAAAAGGAAGTTGTGTGAGTGTATCACACCAGATTTTTTATTATCACATCAGCTATTACCTATTTAACCTATTTAAACCTATTTAATCATATTTACCTAGCCACTTTCATAGTAATATATAATGTTTTGATACGTAAAAATCGGGTTTTTGAATAAAAATTAAAGTACATATAAATTTGGGAGATTAATACAATCAACTTAGAAAAGTTTTAAAAAAGATTGTTAGTTTATTTGAAAATAAGTAATGGAAGCTTAATTTAAGACAATTTACAATTTATTTTGAAAAGTAATAGGAATTGAGTATTCTATCATGGTGGTGAAAGTTAATAAGGGAATATAAGCTAATTTTACACCTGACAAATATGCTTTCTATTAGAAGTTAGAATGTAGTAGGTAGAAATCATATTATTTAATTTTAAAGAGTGTATGAATAATTGTAACTAGCATAAAGGGGGATTTTGTTTGGGATTATTGAAAAAATAACAAATTTGAAATGTAAACGTATTTTGAAAATATTCTTTTGAATTTTATAAAAAAACTGGAAATGTTACCTTAATTTGTATTATTTGGTATAATACAATAGACAAGGCTATAACAAATCTGCGAGGTAAAAACAAGGTTAAAATTAAAATTAAATGGAATTGGATTATTTAACGACTACAGGGAATAATAAGTTACATTAATTAATGGATTTGGTGCTTGTCCGGAGGACGTGTTGATCATTTTGACGAGGGTTGCCGGTGGAACTGCTTGATTTGGACGGTTCTATTTGGTTGCTGAATACAGAGTAGGAGCTGGGGAAAATAGAAGATTAGCTTGCGATCATCAGTAAGATTGAACTTGCCAGCAAGTTGCCGGGTTGACAGTAGCGTATGTGCAATGAACAGGACCATTTCTACAAGCTGCCAGGGTTTTGACAGTTTGGAGTTTGTTTGACGGTTGGCAGAGCATCGTGGCTGGTCTGCCGAGGATCTGAGCTGGTGTGTTGAGGGGACTAGCAGTGACAGTACGAGGTGTTAAGGTTGGTCTTAATTAGTCTTATAGAAGCATATTGAATAAAAGACAATTAAAAGAGTGAAATAAATATAATAAAGTACTTACCTTAGGGAATGCAGTGAATTACATGTGAGTAGAAAGAGTATTTGTCATTTTTGGTTTGATTATTGTTGGATTATTGTTTGAAGTCAATCTCACAGTCAGTCCATAGTCAAAAGTTATTATAAAAATTAAAATTTCAAATAACACACAACTAGATTAACGAACCACCCTTGAAGAGTCTCAATGCAATACAATTATTTAAAAGAATAGAATTTTAAATTCAAATTAAATAAATCATTTCGAAAGAAAATAGTAGAGCTAATATTACGTAATTAAATAGGCGTCTCAACGTATTAGTCACTACAATAAATATCAGTACGAGGAACTGTCTCTTCTACATTCAATACCTGCATGCATTAAAAGACAAAAATGATATATTGCTGTGAATACACCATTGCAATCATTTCAATCAACGATATTGGCAAATTTAAGAATTACCACAAAGCTGCACTTAAACTAGCACAACACGACTTTAAAGATACTTGTTAATATTAGAATTAAATTTCGGCTTAGACCGCGTCATCTTTGTAGATAAACAACCAGCATTTGTAGGCTTAATGTGCCTAACAACTTGTCAACTCAAGCAAGAGTTAGTGTAACGGTTATGTTCTTTGGTGGCTTGTGAACTGTTACAAGCCACCCATGATTTGGTTCATGTTATTAGAATACCTTATCAACAAGTATACTTAGGCATATTTGGCCTTTTTACTGTTTGTGCGCCCATATAGACTAATGTTTCGCAAGACCTTGCAGCTGGAGGACGGCATGGATGTATTTATAGTACTCTATGTCGGCCGTGCAAAACGGCGTAACGTTGATTGGTCGTTCAAGTCCAATGCACTTTGCGGCAGCGGTGTGTGACCGGCTTACGATGGGTGGGTACTCTGGCCTGTTCGAATTCTAAGGTGTGTCCATTTGTAAAAGTATGCTCAGCTACAGCTGATTTTGTAATGCGTGTGTTTGTAATCGCATTTATGTTCTTAAAGTCTTAGATCAATAGAACGACCGGTCTGTCCAATGTAACTCGAGCCGCAAGAACAAAGAATGTGATATACACCAGCTGTTTTTAAACTTGATATTTTGTCTTTTACTGACCTGAAACCGTTACCCAATGTTTCATTGGTAGTAAACACAGTTTTGTTATTGCATCCTTTTAGGACACGTACTATCTTATCAGTTGAGCCTTTACTGTAAGGTAGGAAGGCTAAGCTTTCCAGAGGTGCGGATTCCTCTTTAACCTTTTGTGTCATAGTTTTGTTTAGCGCTTTGCGTATGGTGGTGGTTGTATATCCGTTCTTTTGTAAGGAGTAAAATAAATTTCCTTTTCTCTCTCTAAGTTCTCGGCATCTGAGATACGAACCGCCGTGGTCACCAAAGTCTTAAGAATTGTTGCTTTTTGCATTAGATGATGGTGTGAGTTAGCATTTAGATATCTGTCCATGTGTGTTTGCTTTCGATAGACTGCATGTCCTAAACTACCATCTGATTTATGTTTTACCAGAACGTCTAGAAACGAAATACTGCCATTTTCCTCCACTTCCATTGTGAACTGTATGTTCTGATGTACAGAATTCAAGTGTTTTAGAAACTCAACCAACGTCTGGCGTCCGTGTGACCAGGTGACAAAAGTATCGTCTACATATCTAAACCAGTATTTCGGTTTTAATTGTGATAGTTCAAAAGCCTTTGTTTCAAATGTCTCCATGTAAATATTAGTGACTAGTGATTACACATAATAGCGGTGAACCCATAGCCGCTCCTTCGACCTGTTCGTATATTTTGTTATTCCAACTAAAGTATGTGTTTTTCAAGCATATTTCAACAAGTTCGACTTGGTCCGTAGGCAATAGGTCTTTAAGCATCACTAGAACTTCATCAACCAGCACTTTCGTAAAGAGTGACACTACGTTGAAACTGACTAAGATATCATCTTTGTTTAACTTTATGCTCTTTAGTTTCTGGACAAAGCCCACTAAATCCTTAATAAAAGAATCTGTTTACCAGTTAGAAGCTGTATTATACTGGTTAAATGCCTTGGCAAAGCATGTGTGGGAGAATTGATCGTACTGACAATTGGTCTCAACGGCACCCCCTCCTTATGTATCATTGGTAAACCATAGATGTGAGGAGTTATTGTATTTCTAGCTAGGAATTAAGCGATACTTTAAGGTAGGATCGATACTATCGGAGTGTTTTATAGCGGCAGTTATTTTTGTTTTGAGAGAGGCAGTGGGATTGCGATTTAAGCTTTTGTAAGTTTTATCAGATAGTAGGACTTCCATCTTTGTGTTGTAATCTTTAGTGTTCATCATCACAGTAGCGTTATCTTTGTCGGCTTTAAGAACGACAATATCTTTGTTATTTTTAATGCTTTCGCTGCCTCTCTCTCTTCTTTCCTGATGTTGGAGCGGGGCGGTTTCGCTCTTCTTAAAAGACCAAATACATCCTGTCGGATGATTTCCGCAGCTTTGTGGGAAGTTTTTGAATTGCTACTTCCACTCCACATGTTATCTCTTCCACTGGTATTTGATTGGGTGCTACGGCAAAGTTGAAACCTTTCTTTAGCAATGTGGTCCGTTCATCCAGTTGTGTATTAGTGAGGTTTACGATTACTTTGTCCGTAGCTAATTGTTTTGATGACTGCTTAGGCGTTAGTCTATCATATTTTGCAGCTTTTTTAGCTGTAGCTTGTTTGAGTGTATTATCTGCTTGTTTCGAAGTGATAGCATCGATTTTCTCCCACAATGTCGGCTCCAGAGTGTTCGCCAATTTGAAGTGTAAAGCGTATAGCTTTGATACTGTGATATCTAGTTCCTCTCTAAACAGTGGTGTAACTATGGGGGGTGATATGGGTGTCGGAACACCCCCCAGGGGCTTTAGGAATACTAACTACAATTTGTCTTAAACAAAAAATCTAAAATTACATTTTAGTAATGTAAGTATTATTGAATATCAATTATTATATTCGGAATTCGGACTCGACCATTTTTAAAATCCGATCTCAACAAACCTCCTTCAGACGTGATTGTTGAGTTCAAATTAAACCGGAAATAATACTTTATTATTTTTTTTATTTTAACGGATAATAGTACCATTTACAGTTATTGAAAATATATAGATAAAATATAAAATATAGAGCTGCCAAATACAAAAATAATAATAATGCTTATAATATTATATTGGACACGAAGAAAGTACATGTATTGTAGAAGTCACATCTCCAACAATGATTTTACACTATGACTAAATCTTGAAAACGAAATTCCAACAATATCTAAATTCCCTAAATTATTAACAATCTTTACAATACGCTGTAACGGACTGTTGCTACCATAATTTGTCCGGTGATAATCTTGCAGCATTAAAGAATTAAAACGTGCATTAAAAGAAGGAATGCGCAAATTAAATGAAGATAGTATTTCTGGACATGATATACAGCTATTTAGTATTTTAAACGCAAAACACAATTCAAAATAGTTACGTTTAATGTACATAGTGTGGAATCCAAAGTATGCTAGTAATTGTTTATAACTCATATCTTATATTAGACTTAAAGCATAGTGTTTTAACAATTGTACGCTGTACTCGTTCAATTCTATTAATGTGTACATTGTATGTAGGAGCCCAAATAAAGCACACTCGAGTCGCAAACCGCACGTATCATGTAAAATACTATTGTTCTTACTTTAACAACTTATAGCTTATTAAAGACATTATGTTTGATAAAAGCAACTGTTGAGATTTCATTTTCATTGCAAGTCAATTTAGATTTACGAGTTGTTGGGTTATTAAATTGACGGTACCTGTATTTAGATGTAGTCAGTTTAGTATTAATCTGCCTCTCGTTCGGAGTAGTTCGCTGGCCTGCTGAACTGGGGTCATTTTTGGGAATTCACAATTCGCTATCTGGCTTCTTTTGAAGGTGTTATAATTTTCATTGGTTAGTTTGGTGCTATTATTGGAAATGTTCAGCGACTAACAATGGTTAAAATAATAATTAGGTTATAAACCAATACAACAAAATGATAAAGCGTGAATATAAGCTATAATAAGAATCCGATTCTCCATTTACTCATGTAGCCTGATGAGGTTTGATTTCACCTTTGAGTACATGTGTAGACCTTGTTATAGGCTAGCACTGTTTTTGATTAATTTACATTTTACTTAAAAAAGAGATGGAGTATTTCACGAAAATATTAGCGTAATGGATAATTTTAGGCAGCCCAAGTTACAAAGCTTATCTTGCTAATTATGCTGTGACACTTTGTGATGGATAGTACAAGGGATTACCATCGATTAGCATCAAACTAGAGAATTTAAGTAAAATCTAATCTAATTAAGTGTATGAAAGGGATCGACCTTCATGAACTAAATTAGTTTGAATTTCTCAATAATGCCAGTTTAGGCTTACTAAAATCCGAACCACAAAGAGTTAGAGACAGTGGCGCAGTGGCGTAACTAAGATTTTGCTCTGGGGGGTGTTCTGGGAGAGTGATCTACCTTACAATAATAATTTTAAAAAAATTGAGCGTATCATAAAGTATAGTCGATTTCATTTTTATATGATTTGTGGTAGGCCTTGATTTAACTTCTTGGCAGTGTAGACCACCTAGTTATATTTACAAACTGATGTTAACAGACGTCTATTTAAATAGGTGAAATTAACCAGTGTGGCATTTTATTTGCTTATTAACCTAAAGACGTCTAAAATAATTATTTGCTAAATTAAATAAATAACAACTTAGCTTGCTTGTAAAACAAAATTGCAAGATATGTCTGTCCTTGCAATAACTCTAACCCACGGCCTGCTGAATTGTGTGACAAAACGTTTGTCAAAAAATTCAGCAGGTCGTGCTCTAACCTATGAAAATTAGTTAAATCGCGGCCTGCAAGTCCTATAGAAACGAAAGCAACTATACTGTTTATTTATAAACAATAAAATCATTACAATTGCAAAACAACTAAGTAACAAACGACTTCCGGGAATGGACCGTATCATTATTGAGATCGAAGAACTCAACGATTCGCCTACTTACGTAAGGGGCTTCATCAGGAGGAAAAGCAAAAGAGTACGGTAACTCAACGTGTAAACCACGCCAGAGGCGAAACTCTTCTGGTACTTAATGAGAATGGCCGTGAAAGCCTCCGAAATAATCTGTAATACAACTTATAGTACTAATTCAAGTTTTCTTGTTCTTTTTTGCTAACTCGTTTATAATTTCATCTACGTTCACCTGCAGTTCGCTGTGAATGGAGAGCATTGCCAATCCATTCAACCTTATATGGAAGATTTTGTACATTTTGGTATTTGGTTTGCCGCCTAGTTTCATTAAAAATTGTTCCAACGAATTAATAAAGCCATTGCATTTACTTTTTAATTGGGCGCACAAACAGTAAAAAGGCCAAATATGCCTAAGTATACTTGTTGATAAGGTATTCTAATAACATGAACCAAATCATGGGTGGCTTGTAACAGTTCACAAGCCACCAAAGAACATAACCGTTACACTAACTCTTGCTTGAGTTGACAAGGTGTTAGGCACATTAAGCCTACAAATGCTGGTTGTTTATCTACAAAGACGACGCGGTCTAAGCCGAAATTTAATTCTAATATTAACAAGTATCTTTTAAGTCGTGCTAGTCCTAGTTTAAGTGCAGCTTTGTGGTAATTCTTAAATTTGCCAATATCGTTGATTGAAATGATTGCAATGGTGTATTCACAGCAATATATCATTTTTGTCTTTTAATGCATGCAGGTATCGAATGTAGAAGAGACAGTTCCTCGTACTGATATTTATTGTAGTGACTAATACGTTGAGACGCCTATTTAATTACGTAATATTAGCTCTACTATTTTCTTTCGAAATGATTTATTTAATTTGAATTTAAAATTCTATTCTTTTAAATAATTGTATTGCATTGGGACTCTTCAAGGGTGGTTCGTTAATCTAGTTGTCTGTTATTTGAAATTTTAATTTTTATAATGACTTATTATGGACTGACACTAACTGTCAGATTGACTTCAAACAATAATCCAACAATAATCAAACCAAAAATTACAAATACTCTTTCTACTCACATGTAATTGACTCAATTCCCTAAGGTAAGTACTTTATTATATTTATTTCACTCTTTTAATTGTCTTTTATTCAATATGCTTCTATAAGACTAATTAAGACCAAACTTAACTCCTCGTACTTTCACTGCTAGTCACCTCAAAACACCACTGTTCCTAACGTTCACAGCTCAGATCCTCGATAGACCAGCCACGATGCTCTGCCAACCGTCAAACAAACTTCAAACTGTCAAAACCCTGGTAGCTTGTAGAAATGGTCCTGTTCCTTGCACATACGCTACTGTCAACCCAGCAACTTTCTGGCAAGTTCAATCTTACTGATGATCTCAAGCTAATCTTCTATTTTCCCCAGCTCCTACTCTGTATTCAGCAACCAAATAGAACCGTCCAAATCAAGCAGTTCCACCGGCAACTCCCGTCAAAATGATCAACATGTCCTCCGGACAATCACCAAATCCATTAATTAATGTAACTTATTATTCCTTGTAGTCATTAAATAATGCAATTCCAATTAAATATTATTATTTTCTTCTTACTCATATCTAGTTAAACCATATTCCATACTCTCTTCAATAACTGTAAACTTGCACTATTTCATATTCATATTTTAACCTTGTTTTCACCTCGCAGATTTGTTATAGCCTTGTCTATTGTATTATACCAAATAATCAATACAAATTAAGGTAACATTTCCAGTTTCTTATAAAATTCAAAAGAATATTTTCAAAATACGTCTACATTTCAAATTTGTTATTTTTTCAATAATCCCAAACAAAATCCCCCTTTATGCTAGTTACAATTATTCATACACTCTTTAAAATTAACTAATATGATTTCTACCTACTACATTCTAATTTCTAATAGAAAACATATTTGTCACATGTAAAATTAGCTTATATTTCCTTATAAACTTTCACCACCATGATAGAATACTCAATTTCTATTACTTTTCATAATAAATTGTAAATTGTCTCAAATTAAACTTTCATTACTTATTTTCAAATAAACTAACAATCTTTTTTAAAACTTTTCTAAGTTGATTGTATTAATCTTCCAAATTTATATGTACTGTAATTTTTATTCAAAAACCTGATTTTTACGTATCATAACATTATATATTACTATGAAAGGGGGTAGGTAAATATGATTAAATAGGTTTAAATAGGTTAAATAGGTAATAGCTGATGTGCTAATAAAAAATCTTGTGTGATACATTCACACAACTTCCTTTTACAGTGATCTTATAATTAGTCAAAAATTTCATTTTGAATTTTTAAGCATTTGTCAAAAATTTTCAGAAATTACAAATTCTACAAAAACAGTACAAAAAAAATTTTTAAGCTGAATTCAAAAATGTAATAATATACCGGGTGTTTTATTTAAAACAGGAGTTAATAAAAAAACAAAAGAAACCCATTTTAGAAGTATTCAACTGGTAAATCACCTATCTCACATCAATACACATTAAAAATGTAATAAAAATGTAAAGTTTGAAAAAAATCGTTAGAGCCGAAAAAAACTGAAAAATTACAAGACTAAACACCTACTTCGGGTTATGCGATTTTCTTCAAAAGCTTGCTGCCTCATCTACATAACACCTGTTACATAAGTTTTGGGAAAAATTATCATGCCCTCTGTGACATAGTAAAGCTAATACATCTAGTCAACTATGGAAAAACATGTTGCTAGAGGTTTTGTCAATTTGTTTGATATTTCACATTTTTATTTGTCATTTGAGAAATGGCTTATAAACTAGAAATTAGAAAGTCCGTCTACAACCTGGTTGGACAGCTACTGAAACGAGATATAGTAAACATTCTTTGCGAGCAAAATATTTCAAAAAGTACGATATATCATACAATTCGGGAAGACGAAGAGGGTATTCCATGTATAAACCTGCCAACAACAGGCCGTTCACGTAAATTAACTGAAGCTCAGGTCAATAGACCAGCCGAGCGTTCCAAAAACACCATCGGGGTGTTCACCCGTAAGCTATCCCGTTGTTTCCATGTTTCGAATGCTACAATTTCTTGATAGATCGCAAGAAAAGACTTAAAATGCAAGAAAAGCAAGTATACTGCCGCACAATTGGCTAGAATCCCTGGTTGTTGCCGTGCTTTGAGACTACCATTTCGCTAACAACCGGACCATTTCCTTGGATGACGAGATATATTTTACCTTTAGCCATGCAGAGCCTTCTGGAAATACCCCCCAGGCAAGGGTAATTGACACTTTTTGGGTGTATTGGCAGGAAAGGTGTAGGTGTATAATAATGGTTGGAAAACCTGGAATCAACAACACTTGCCGCAAAGATTAGGGAAGTGGACTTAGAAAGCGTCCAGACGCTGATGAGACACGTAAGACAGAAACTTCGTCTTATTTTGGATAGAGGGCCCTTGGCAGCAATATAGCAACCAGGTGTTAAAGTTTAAGATCCATTAGTTATTATTATGTTATGTTTACTTCATAAAGGTCTCTTAGATTTAAATAATATTTTTCTATAAGTTTTTCCCAAAACTTATGTAACAGGTGTTAGTACACAAAACTTATAAAACTTATATGAAGTTTCAACGCCATACCTCTTTTCGTTGACTTTCGAGGACTTGAAAACGTAAAGATCTGTTGAAAACTCAATTTCGATTTTTTTGGGGGTAAATCCAATACTTCATTTACCTACCGTAAAAGGAAGTAAAACATCTTTGCTGTATAATATAACAGAGCTAAACACGGCCCATTTGTTAAGACTTTCTATTGACTATTTTAAGCACAAAAAGGTCATCGGCTGCTTTTTTTATTAGACCAACTTATATAAAAAAATATTTAAGTTCTTAGGTTCTCTCAAGGCATTTAAAGTGCTCTATTAATTATGTGGCTTTGCCAATTTTGGGTCAGACAACTCGGATGTCTTATCATTCAGACAATAAAAATTTCTACCTTTAATTACTTGTCGATGAACTAAATTTCAAACACTCGTCGGTGCAGCTTGTCCTCGTAATGTCGGCTTTTGTTGTGTTGACCTCGTCTTGGGAATGCAAACCAGGAATATCGCCTCCGCTCAGCAGTGACTCGATAGGATGCTCCAGGATAATTCAGGTTAGCTGTCTGTCGGAACACCTCAGGAACTATTTTCTCCATATAATATTTTATAATAGTTGCAGTTGATCGATATGCTTATTATGTTGTTGTAATTTGTAGGTTATCATTTTAGACATCAATCATTGATGTCGCCTTCCCTCTTGCTCCTAGCATGAATATTTATTTAAATATGTGCTTGCTTACTTGAGAAAGTTATTACAGTTATATAGAACTGAATACCATCGTCAAACTTATAATGCTAGCCGATAATATTTTAATAATCAAAGTTGTCACTCAGCAAAACAACTTCAATTGTTTTTAACTATTTTAATTATTTTGGGAGATCAAACTTGCACATTCTCGCCGTAACAATGTCAGAATCTTTGGTATTCCTGAAGGAGCAGATAGAGAGGACACTGAGAAAAAACTGGTAGAAATTCTAAGCAACAGTAATATCAGTATATTACCAGATCATATCGACCGATGTCACCGTGTCGGGCGAAAAACTTCCGCCGAGAAACCGCGTGCTGTATTGGTGAAATTTGTAAGCTATAAGTTTAAATCAATAATATTGAAGAATAAATCTTTGCTACGTGGAATTTGGATTAAGGAAGATTTAACCAGGGCTAGGTATGATTTATACAAGGCAGCTAGAGATAAGTATGGGGTGAAGAATGTGTGGACTTTCGATGGAACTGTAAACGTTAAAGTAGGAGACAAAAGGCACTTCGTAACTAGTTCAAAAGAACTTGACAAAATACCTGTGTAGTAAGTTAGTACGCCCCTAGGTAATGTACAAATTATGCATGTTAGCGGCAGATGTACAAATACAATCAGTAAGTGTACCTAAACATATTAATACTATTGCATTTATTTGGCATTCTTATTTGTTACTCTTAATTTATAATTAGTATCAGAAATATTTGTTTAGTTTTTAAGAAATGAAAATCTTAGCGTATTACCAGAACGTACGAGGTTTAGTTACTAAGCTTAATCAATTTTATCAGAACCTACTTATTGAAAATTATGATATTATTATTCTCACAGAAACTGGTTTATATGAAACAATAAATAATAATGAACTTTTTGATAGTCGTTACAACGTGTACAAGTGTGATAGAGACAAGGTCTTATCGGGTAAATCAAAAGGTGGAGGAGTTTTAATAGCTGTTCGCAATAAATTTATTTCATCAGCAGAAATTATAACTACGATTGGCTTGCAATCAGTCTTGGTAAAGATAACCTTTTCTGGGAAAATTTTTTATTTTATTGCAAACTATATAGAACCTCGATCAAGTTACAATGTGTACGATTTTTATATGAACAAATTAGAGAACTTTACGCATGAATTCATAGAGAGTTATTTAATGGTATGTGGCGATTTTAATATTCCAGAAGTGACCGGCAAGGCGTTTGATTTTTCAAGTGGCAGCGTAATATCTCGTAGACTGTCGGAATTTATCAACTTCTTTGGCTTGCAGTCGTATAATAACGTACTTAATGTAAATAATAAAACATTAGACTTGGTACTTGGAAATCTAGATTCTGTAGTAGAACTTACACAATCTGAGCAGCCCTTGGTTCCGGTAGACTTGCACCATCCACCTTTAGAATTTGGTTTTGTAATTTCAAACAGTAAAAATGATTATGTAAGTAACGACAATTGCCCAAAGTATAATTTCAAAAAGGCAGATTTTTTGCGGCTTTATGGAATGCTGGAGAATCGGTCTTGGAATGACTTACAGGCCTGTAGTACCGTTGATACCGCTGTGGAGATATTTTACTCTGGACTGTATGAATGTTTAGATGCATGTGTTCCTAAAACTGTCAGTAAGGGTAGTAGGTTTCCACCATGGTTTAATAAAGAAATAATTGATTTGCTAAAGCTCAAAAAATTTTATATGAGAAATAAGCTCAAATCTAGCTTTCATCTCCAACAATATAGGAAGATACGAGGCGATCTAAAAATACGAATAAAAAAAGCACATTCAGCCTACATCACCTCAATCGAAGAGAACATATCTCCTGAAAATATCAAAGCCTTTTGGTCTATGATTAAAAACAAAAAAAGTGGTAACGGTAATGGTTCAGCATTTATAAAAAACGGGAAAAGTATCACTAATAATAATGAAATAGCGAAAGAGTTTGCTACATTTTTTAGTTCTACTTACACACATGACAGCGCGTATACACCTTCTGATAATAATAAGATGTTGACATCTGGCCCCTTGAATATAAATAAAGTGCAGAATGAAGATGTTGCAAAAGCTTTAAAAAACTTAAAACCAAAAAAATCAGCAGGTCCGGATGGCGTCCCCCAGTACATCTATAAAGCCTGCAGAGATCTCTTTGTTTGCCCTCTTAAATATATATTTAATCTCTGCCTAAGCACGGGTTCTTTTCCTTCGCAATGGAAGCTGTCGAAGGTTGTACCAATACATAAAAGCGGTGACAAGAAGCAATTTACTAATTATAGACCGATATCTTTGCTATCTGTACCCTCCAAGGTATTTGAATACATTTTGTTCGATAAAATTTATGATCATGTCAAAAACATCATTTGCTTGGAGCAACACGGATTTGTAAAGAAAAGGTCGGTAACTACAAACTTAATGACCTTTTGTGACAGAGCAAGCAAAATAGTTGAGGACTGCGGCCGTTTGGATGTAATTTACACGGACTTTTCTAAGGCCTTTGACAAGGTCAATCACTCAGTTTTACTAAATAAGTTACATGCTTACGGTTTTGGCCCTCTTCTAATTGACCTGTTTCAATCGTATATGTCAAATCGAACACAGTGTGTTTATTTCGAACAAGCGGTATCTACTCCGTATGGAGCTACGTCTGGTGTACCTCAAGGGTCTAACTTAGGTCCGTTGCTTTTTGTATTATTGATCAATGATTTACCACTGTGCTTATCGTATAGTTCTTGTTTATTATATGCGGACGATGTCAAGATTTTTAAAGAAATTAAAACTGTTAACGACGTAACATTACTTCAACATGACATTGACAGCTTATATAAATGGAGTGTTGATAACAAGTTGCTTTTTAACATAAATAAATGCTTTGTGATTTCATATACAACTAAGGAACAGGCAAATTTTGAAAACTATACAATGAGCTCGACCATTCTACGTAGGTGCACGTCTACTAGAGATCTTGGAGTGCTTTTTGAATCATCCCTCAAATTTAATGCTCATATAGAAAAATCTTGCAAAGATGCATACAGCATGTTGGGCTTTATTATGCGAAACTGTTTTACCTTCAGAACTACGCAAAGTCTTTGTACTCTTTATAATACCTTAGTACGGTCCAAATTAGAATTTGCGTCAATTATTTGGTCTCCGATTCAAAACAACCTTATAAAAAGTATTGAAACTATTCAAAACAAATTTTTTAAATATGTTTTTTATAATAAATATAAAAGAAATCCGAATTTTGCATCTTATGAACCTTTAAGGTTGGAATTTAACTTATGTAAATTAGAAACCCGTCGTGACCTACATCGCATTACTTTTCTATTTAGAATTTTGAATAATTTAATTGATAGTCCCATTATTCTCTCTGAATTCAAACTCCGTGTCCCAGGTCGAAGAATTCGACATTTCGACCTATTACATGTCGATTTTTGTCGGACTGCTTGCAGAGCTCAATCGCCTGTAGTTAGTATATCATCAACTTTTAACAGATACAACTCTACCTTTGATTTGAGGATATTTAGTACTTCTTTACACACCTTTAAACATAGATTATTAGAACTATGTGGCTAAGATATATATATATATATATATATATTTATCTGCCGTACTACCGAGCGTCTATACAAAAACATTCCCACTGAGCGTCCGGCGTATATCGAAAAATTGTTTTAATGGACAACAGAACATCCAGACCCATGTAGCGGTAGAGGGAGCATCCTCAACGATTTACGGTTATATTTAGACTGCTACTCAGGTTTATCGCTATTATCAAGTCAAGTATCGAATTACAATCTTTTCGTTGAAATTTTATTGTTGCCTCGTTGGGCTTCATAAATTTAACTGTCCATAATTTTCCTGTTCATGTAGTCTTTGTTGACGTAGACAATTTAACAGGTTGAAAAATTTATATTAGCTATTAAACTATACTGTCTGGTTTCGTTCGGGTGCAAAAAAAGTAATGAAAATACAATTTTATGTAATTGATTGTGCCACGTTTTAAAATTATTTAAAATTACTACGCTTCACAGGTTTCTTCAAGAATGCCAAATGCAAAAACAAATATTAAAATTAGTGTAAACCCAAAAATTGTAGATAATTGCGAGAAACGTACATTTAATTGCTCGTATTTTGAACAAGTCAAATCCTGTGTCTACATTGTTTTGCATCCGACCATGTTTATATTTTTAATATCTGCAATTACATAAATTGTGCCCCAATATGTTTCCAATTATATCGTAACTTGAAAATTTTATATTAGTTATTAGCATAACACTACTGTCTAGTTACGGTTAGATGCAAGAAAAGTAGAAGTACAATTTTCTGTAATTGCTTGTGCCACTTTTTTTAACTTTTTAAAATCACTACGTTTCACATTTCAAAGGTTTCTTTAAGAGTGCCTTTTATAAATGCAAAAACCAATATTGAAATAAGTGTAAACCCAAAAACTGTAGATAATTGGGAGAAATGTACATTTAATTACACGTATTTTAAACAAGTCAAAACCCTGTGTCTACATTTTTGCATTCGACCGTGTTTATATTTTAAATATCTGCAATTACATAAATTGTGCTAATTACACCCCAATATGTTTGCAATTATATCGTAACTTTGTGCTTTTAAGATTAGCATCATTGTTAGATTTTTTATAATGTTCGGTATTATTCTTAAACAGAATGATGCAAAAAAAAGAAATAGGGAATAAAGTTCGAGAATAAAAACAGAATTGCTATAACTATTCTTATTTTAATATAAAATCTGTCAGATTAATGGTTATAATACTAATTTTTAGAATACTGATTGTAAACGTATGATTTAACCACGGCCCATGTTCTGCCCTTGAAAAGTTTTGGGTACCTCTTCTTTCTTCGGCGCAATTTTATTTCGAATGTGTTTCATAAAATACTTTTCTGTTACTTGTTTTTCCTCTGCACTCCACCCCTTTCTAGCAATCTTCTACTTCTTTTTAGACCGAGAGGTTCCAGCCAATTCACTTTCATTTCCTTCTGTATTTATCTTTTGAGCTTCGTTATGCTCAACATTAACATCTTCATCATCGTCACTTCCACTCTCTACTCCACCTTCCTCCACTTCGTTATCAACTTCAATTTGATCTAAATTTTTACCCTAATGTCTACCAAACTCATTTCCCTGGGAGATAAGCAGAAGTTTCGAAACATTTGCTGTCTGATGAAAGCCAATACCATTCACTGTGGGTTTTCATCGTATGGCCCATAAATGACGCTAGCTGTTCCAAATCGCCATCTTTCATATTTAAAATTTGAGAAATCGTAGCATGATGCTTTCGCAGTTTCGTCGAAGTAAGGGCTATAGTTTTTTGTTGATCTCCCAATGCTTTTGTAACATGTTTTCTAAACACCTGGTAGCCACTAATAGGTTTCCCCATGTTAGAAAGTCCAAATAAATATACATTAACATTTTCGAAAAAGTTTTTTCGGTGTTTTATAACAGTTTCGATACCTTCTTGTACTGAATTATCAAATAATACAGGTACTCCTCTTCCGTGCCTACCTCTAATTACCACTCTTTTAAGATTTGATATTAAAAGTTTTTCACTAGGTGTGAGTAATTTTTCAAATTCGCCAGGTGAAGTGGTATTTATGTGCTTTTTGTAGGTTTCTAGTGGAATTCTCTGCAATTCTCCAACACGACTTCTGTTAAATAGTAACAAGTTGCAATATATGCTTTCTATTAACTCTCTATAAGCTTTTTCGCTTTTATTATTATTGTTTAGTGCTGATTTTGACGTCACTACTAGGTTGTCCAGATATTTCATTTTCTAAAAAAAATGAGTTAAAAAGGCTAAAAATCGAAGTTTAATCGAGCTATAATGCAGATAAATATTGCTATCTTAATAAACTGTTAGTCAACCTATAAATACTTTATAGAGTATTATAAAAATTAGCTCCATAAACAACTTACAGCTAAATCCTCTGTCACAGGAATTGCAGTTGGTTTGTTGAATTTCTCTTGTTGTAAATTTTGTTCGGCTTTTGTTGAAATTTCCGTTGACCTGTCGTCAATGATTATTTTTCTGTAATATTGAGTACGCTTAATAATGGTGAATGGCGAATATGCTTCATCAATGGCTTTCTTTAACAATGTTCCCATTTGAAGCGCAAGGGAAGGCGAATTAAATGTTCTGGTATTTGCATCATACTGTCCAATAGATTTAGTTGCGGCAATTAATGAATTATACTATGATGGATGTAAAATACACAATAATGTAAGTTTATTGTTGTTCCCTATTTTTTTAACTTCTACTAGTAGTCGAGCTAAACGTCTCATGTGTCGTTTGGCAACTATTATCAAATGCTTATCTCTATCAAATTTTACGTATCTTCTAGCTAATTCACAAATGATCTTATCTTTTTTGGCTACTAATGAGACGTCATCGGCCTGCAGCAAATTTAGAACACCTGAACTTCTTAATGAATCGTTAGGTCCAAAATTTTGAGCTAATAGTGTTTGAGCTTCTGCTTTATAACGCCTTGAAGTCCTAACATCATTATTAAAGTGACATCTTTTAATATGTCTCCGTAAACTTGATTTTAAATAATATCCTAAAAAAACATTTACTAGATTAAACTGTTAATAAATAGGTATAAGGTTTGTAGAACCTTTACAACCAATAGAGGGTAAAATATCATTTTTATTAGTTTCCCCTCGCTGCTTATCCTGGACTGGTACCGAAGTTCCTTGGATAAAATCACCTTCTTTTCTTATCTTATCAATTCATTGCTTCCGTAAGGGATTTTTTTCCAAATGATTAAATGTTTGAACATCAAACTCGTTATAATGTTGTCTTTGTAGGTGCTTTGCAAAATTATACACCTCCAAGTCACAAAATTTGCAATAATGCTTTAATTTTCTTTTTACTCTTTTTTTGCCTTTACATTCACCTTGCTACTACTGCCAGATTCTTCAAATTCATTTTTTGACTTTATTTCAACCTGATTTCTGTTTCGTTTACACGTAAAAGAATACCGCGTTGATAAAAACTTGTAAAGGTCATAACGCAAGTTTACATTCATAAAGCGATAAGAAGCAAAGCGCTCTTATTACAAAACAATAGTAGGCGCTCGGTTGAACGCTGAGATGGTTAATGTCTAGGTCAAATATACACTGATAATTAGCAGCGCTCGGTTGATCGCTGCAACAATTTTTTTGTATGTCCGATATACATCTGACCGCTGGCAGCGCCTAGTGGTGGCACTTCCGTGAACTATATTTATACAAGCATCACAAAAATGAGCATCCGGACGTCCCGAGTTTTTTTATGCCAATAGATGACATGGACATCTAGGACTGCAGTGGCAAATTTTCATAGGCTTGCCACCGAGCGTCCGTCTATCGGACGCCCGGTGACACCGGACGCTCCGTGTAATTGAAATTTTACACAGGAGGACGCTCAGTGGTACGATATATATATATATATATATATATATATATATATACGCTTCGATCTTTCAAGTAATCACATAAGTTTTGTTTGTACCTTTGTTATATCATATTTGGAATTTTCTTTACTTTGTTCTTTCTCTTATTTTGAATTATGTTTACTTTATAATTTAGTAGGTATTTATTATAAGTTTGAGTTTCAGTTTGTATAAATTTTAACAGATACTTGTAACTAGGCCTCGTGCCTGTTAGTGTCTGTAGCTATAAATAAATAAATAAATAAATTTGGTTTTGACAACTACAGTAAAATGAGAAGTGTCTCTTGATGTGGCTCCCTTTTCCTTATATACAAAACTAGGTATCTGTTGTATAAAACAATAGATAATACTTAAAATTATTGGGCGGTAACAAATGGCCTGATTAATTATTATTCAAGAGGAGACAATCAACAAAATTAAAAATTATTAGTACAGTAAAATTGTCGTTTTACCTTAAAAAAATTGGCCGCGTCTATTCCTTTTGCCCAGTGGTTTAGGGTCATTAGAAAAGTGTAAAACCAAAAAGGCGTCACCCCACCCCCTGCCAAACAGCCGCCATCTTGAAAACAATAAAATTTGTTTTTTCTCGCGATCCATTGGTCGCACAGAAAAAGTTATTGAACAAAAAAGGTTGCAAATAAAATTCTACACATTTTTTGTTCTGGCCGCGATACCGAGAACTTAGTATTACGAACGGTAGAGGGCGACAAAGTTACCAAAAATTGTTTTTCCGCAACCGCCATTACTTTTAATACCAAAATCTGTCATTGAAGTTGGCGTTACTCTTACTCACACAAAAAGTGTATGTTGCTATGTAACACTTTTAGTTCCTAGTAATAAATAGTTATTTGTACAAATAATTTTGAAATATCATACTTCTAAAACGTGTTGTACACGTAGTTTTTTTTGCATAGCGATGTCTTGTAACTCGAAATTTCGTCGAAAAGGATTTCGGAATTTACAACTTTCAAATTGACAATTCACAATCTCAATAAAATAGTTTAAAAAGTGTAAAATAACAATTTTTGTTTAACAGAATATACTTTCTTCACCATTTTTCGTTTAAAAAACACGACTTTCGTGATCACTATGCAAAAAAGTACTTATACTTCCTAGGAACTAAAAGTAACTTCCATTTGGTGGGCTGTGGATGTGGTTGCCATAATGATTTTTAAATGAGAAACGTCAAAAGTAATCAATAATTTTAAATGTTCTAAACGTGCTGTGCATACAAAATGCGCTATTACTGTTTTGTTTGCAAAGAAGAAGTCGGCGAGGACCAAAAAGTCGTGACTGCGCGAGGTAGAATTTCTCTAATCAAGGCCAGTGTGATAAGAGAAGATTCTGAAAACGAAAAGTATCTAAAAGATCCGAAGACTGTTGTTCGACTCAACAAACCGTGTCAAAAGAAATATGCCGACGAAAGACGCGCCAAACGTGCTGCACGTAGGAAATTGAAAGATCATGAAAGGTAAATTATTTCAAACGTTTTATTTTCAATACCTATTTCATCTTCAGATTTAATTTGGAAATGCAATTTTTAATGTTTCATTTTCAAAGTTATATAATATTGAAAGTCTAATTTTCAAAGCTTCATATTCACAATTCAATTTTCAATACATTTTTTTAATTAAACAATTTCTGTTTCAAAACTTGTATGTATGTATTTTCAAAAGTTTTGAATTATGATCTTAACACATGCATTATGCGAAAAGTCATTTGATACAAATATTACACCTTATGTGTAAAAATCAAGAAAATATTCACAAAAAATAATAACATAATTCTAAGAACAATATCTAACCACAACTCGAGTTATCTTTATTATTAATTCGTAAAGGAAAAGCGCGACAGCGAATTGTTTGCATTTCTGATAGAAAACTTTCAATAAACATAGTAACATTTTTTATTAAAATGTTTCAATGTTTCCCTTCTTTTTGGGAGCGTGACTATTAATTTTGATTATTATAGAGTCATAAAATAAAAATACGACGCTTCGTATAGATTTGGGTACAAATGGAATATCAATTGTTAATGGCACATTCGTTTGCAGCATACTTTCAATATAAGAGCCTAGAATCACATAATTTGGCCCAGTTAAGATTTTTCAGGTATCTTTATTTTGTACCCACAAAAGAAAATCTTTTTGGTCAATATTCTTACATCATAATTGTAGGAGTTGTCAGAAATATTATAACAGCTTTAGCAATAACAATTTACAAAAAATAGTCGGGAAACTAACTTTAAAATAAATTACCGATTCATTTTATTTGACCCATATGATCAAAATATCATTTCGTTAACCTTCACATGTTTTGGTTGAAATGAAACAAGCTGTTTGTATATACAGGGTGATTTATGACATGTGTGCCAAACGGTAACCAGTGATAGGGAAGGCCATTTTGAGTAAAAATTTTTATAAAAGCATATGTCCGATATGCTTTTGTTACTGAGCTGTAACGATTTTAAAATTTTCTTTAATCGACTATTATTATAGCAATTATCACGTTACCTATGAAACAAACTACGAGTAATAACAAAGGTAAATAAATATTTTGACAGATACAAGTGTTAGGTGTTTGTGTATTAGGTACAATGGAAGATTTTAGTGCTATAGAGTTGTATTCATGCCAAATATAAGCCAAACCGACTGATAGAAAGGAAAATTTTAAAATCGCTACAGCTCAGTAACAAAAGCATGTCCCCTATCACTGGTTACCGTTTGGCACACATGTCATAAATCACCCTGTATATAAACGGTATTCTACAACTAAAGTCGTCTTCCCGTAGCCAAACGCCATCTGTTTCTATCCCTTGCCTCTTCTTCTTCCAATCCTCGTTTCTGCATCGCTTTTCTCATTCCTTCATTCCAGGAGCGTCTCGGTCTCCCCCGTTTACGTCTTCCAGGTGGTGTCCATTGAAACATCTTTTTTGGCCATCTGTTTTCATCCATCCGAAGGAGGTGCGCGAACCATTTAAGACCTCTTATTTCGATTCTGTCTATTACAGTTTCCTCAGCATGCATTATTCTTCTAATTTCTTCGTTAGTGATGTGTTCCATCTTTGATATGCCAGCACTTCGTCTTAAGTAGTCCATCTCCACGGTGTTTAATTTCTTCTGATTATCTGCTTTGAGTGTCCAAACTTCCATAACATAGCACAGATTCTACCATGGACTTTCCTATGTGTTTCTTTGTCGCATTGGATATATGCTTGTCCCACCAAACAGAGTTAAGACATCCTATAATTTTCTTACTTTGTTCAATTCTATTGTTAATCTCTGCTGACCTCATTCCTTCATTAGTGATTAGTGTACCTAGGTATTTGAACTAGTTTACTTGTTGTACGGTTGTTTGATCATCTAGTAATATCTGGAATCTAGCTGCGGAATTAACTACTAGATATTCCGTTTTCTTAATATTAATCTTTAAGCCCCACTCTTCATATGCTCTATACAATCTCTGAAGCATAAATTCCAGATCGTATGCACCTTGTGCTATAATTACTTGGTCATCTGCGAAACTAAGGCTAAATAAACACTGATCATTAATAATAACACCCATCCCTCTAATTCTTTTTTGCCAATCATTTAGAGCACAGTCTAGGAATATGTTGAAAAGAAGTGGTGATAGGCTACAGCCTTGTCTGAGGCCTTTTGTTGGGTGTATAGGCTGTGATAGAGAACCTTTCCATTTTATATACGCTTTATTATTGTCATAGAAAACTCTAATTATCTTTATAATTTGTGGGTAAACAAGCTGTTTGTTTTTTCATAATATATAGACAGTCGGATGTCTGTATTCCTATTGCAAAAATGGTACGTGGTAAAGCAGTTTGAAAATTTGTTGAGTTTTGGTCATTCCTGTGGCAAAATTTACAAACAATTGCAATTATCGTATTATAGTGTATGAAATATTGCGAAACTATAAAAGAACCGAATCCATAACAGAAGTGGCAAATCTGGAACGAACTCCAAATATTACACCAGCAAATTTAAGAGCTTTACTGGTCTGGGCCAAATGATGATTCTGGGCTCGTATATTCCTTTCCCATAATTTTCATTTTTTTTACCTATACCAATTTCTCGGTATCCCGGCAATGACCAAAAATGTGTAGAATTTCTATCTATTCATATTAGAACTACTTGAGTGACGTGACGATTTTTTCTCGCAAAACAGAAATGGTTACTTTGCTGCGCCGGAATATGCCTTTCCCACGCCGCGCGGACTTTGAAGGGCTGTCAATCGGACACTGTTTAAATCAATCACATTATTAAAAGAGATTCTTGCACATTTTTTCAAGCACTACAACTTTCACATTTGCAATTTTCAGAAAAAAACCACCCCTACAGAGCTAGAATGGCGGAAACCGATTTTTGGTAACTTTATCGCCCTCTACCGTTCGCAATACCAACTTCTCGTTATCGCGATAATAACAATAAATGTGTAGAATTTTATTTTCAACCTTTTTTGTTCAATAACTTTTTCTGTGCGACCAATGAATCTCGTGAAAAAACAAATTTTATTATTTTCAAGATGGCGGCTGTTTGGCAGGGGGTGGGGTGACGCCTTTTTGGTTTTACACTTGTCTAATTACCCCAAACCACTGGGCAAGAGGAATAGCCGCGGCCAATTTTTTTAAGGTGACGGGGTTTTTTCCGACGGTTTTACTGTACTATATTGAAATATTAAATTTGCTAACTTTCTTGCATCTAATGCTCTTTAGCTTGCTTCATATGGATCATTTTGATATTTCATTCAACATAATATCAATTATGTTTAGATAAATTAGGTCATATTTCAAATTCCCTTAAAATTCAACTAATTTAGATTACAACAATATTAAATACTATCAATTACCTTGCTTTAAGCATAAATTTATGGATTATAGACCCAAATTTATTTAAATACACTCATTTCAAAATGTGACAGATGAGCAAACTTTTCAGTTTACACATCTCGCCCTAGTCACACTCTAGGCTACCAATAACCTGAAATTCACCTTCTACGGTCTACGCTTTAAATTGCCTATCCATATGACAGTGGCGTAGCTATAGCAGGGCAAGCCGGGGCACCGCCCCGGGACCTCGGATTAATCAAGGGCCCCGCTGAGCCATCAGTCATAACTAAAATTAAAATACTCAATAAACGAACAACAAACTATAAAATTTATTCAGTAAGAAGTGGATTATTATTATATTATAGAATTGCATTTTTTTCCGTCGCGTCACGTTGGCGTTCGCCATCCAAAATCCGCTTTTATAGTTTAACCGGTTTAACGTCTTTGATACTTACCATTTTACAAAATATTTATTATTTTTTTGGTTCAAGTACCAAAAGATGGGCTCTTCTAGCGTCTTCTACCACCGAGTCGGAATTAACTCTCAAAAATGTAAACCCAACTAATTGGTCAGGGAGAATTGCATCTATCACTGCAGTTAAGCTTCGTTTTGTGGATATTATTATGTTTGTAACGAAGATAGAATTGCAATCTCAGAAAAAATATGAAAAAGATAAAGCGTCTGCCGTTAAGAAAAAAATGATTTCGTTTGAATTTGCCTTTATTACCATAATTTTGTATAAAATCCTAACACAAGTTAATATGGCCTCAAAAATTTTGCAAAAGAAAAACATGGATTTAAATGAATCTGCAAAATTTTTGGAGCAAGTTCAAAAGAGAGTAGCAACCTTAGGGCATGTTATGAAGAACTAAACGTTGAGGCTAAGGAACTGGCCAATAAGTGGAGTACAACACAGATTTCATACAAAAACACCAACTAAATTAAACTACATTTTGATGAACTCTCTAGTGATTATAGATTTAGCAATCCTAAAATTTTATTTAGAGTTAATGTTTTAATGTGGTAATTGTGTATCGATACAAATTGATTTGAAAGTATGAAAAAAGTTAATAATCTATTTGATGTATTTGTTCCAAAAATTGTATTAAGTTGTGACGAAACTGAAATTATTAGTAAATATAAATATATTTCTTACAAATATTCATATACAATACCGCGAGCGGTCGACGAATTGCCGAAAATTTTTGTCAAAGTGTATGAGTGTTTATTGCTTCGATATAAATTGGTCGAGTGCGACAGCACGAGACCAATTTTGAAGCAATAAGCACGAATAAACACTTTGACAAAAATTTTCGGCAATTCGTCGGCTGCAAGCGGCATTTGAAGGACTATTCAACTCACCCCCTTCAAGTTAACTATTCACCAATCATAATTTAGTATTTATGTCATTTGCCACCAATCAGCGTAAAATTGTGCAACAATTCCGCTAGCGGAGTTTTAATGACAATTTTTTTCTCTTCCTGTGACATTTATTTAACTTCCTGTAAAATTAATCAAATATGATATTAGAAATGTCAAATTTGACAAACAATTTATTTTACGTCAACAGATTTTTATTTTCAAAGAGGACGTGATAAAATTGATTAATTACTAGGAAATGTCAATTTTGTTCGTTGAATAGTCCTTCAAATGCCGCTTGCAGCCGACGAATTGCATGAATTTTTGTCAAAGTGTTTATTCGTGTTTATTGCTTCAAAATTGGTCTCGTGCTGTCGCACTCGACCAATTTATATCGAAGCAATAAACACTCATACACTTTGACAAAAATGTTCGGCAATTCGTCGACCGCTCGCGGTATTGTATATGACTATTCAACGAACAAAATTGACATTTCTTAGTAATTAATCAATTTTATCACGTCCTCTTTGAAAATAAAAATCTGTTGACGTAAAATAAATTGTTTGTCAAATTTGACATTTCTAATATCATATTTGATTAATTTCACAGGAAGTTAAATAGAGGTCACAGGAAGAGAAAAAAAAATGTCATTAAAACTCCACTAGCGGAATTGTTGCACAATTTTACGCTGATTGGTGGCAAATGACATAAATTCTAAATTATGATTGCTGAATAGTTAACTTGAAGGGGGTGAGTTGAATAGTCTGAAATATTTGATGTGAATAAACTTACAGCTAAATACATTAATTTAATAAATACTGTTAAGGCTGACTGAAGAGATGACTTAGCAGTTAGAAATTATTTTGATCTAATCTTAAACAACTATGGCGTAGTACTTGAAAGCGACTTAACTGAAGTTGCCTGTCACAACTGCTAATGTTGACAGGTTTTTTAGCAAGCTGAAAATTATTAAAGATTACCTCAGATCTACTACACGCCAAGATCGATTAAGTGGTCTTACTGTATTATCTATAGAAAATGAAGATGCTGTAAAACTCGATCTAAATGAGATAATAAGTGAATATGCTAACAGCAAAGCCAGAAAAGGAGACTTTTGAATTCTTTTTCTTATATCATGATATATGTACCAAATATTATTTTTTACAATGTACTATAGTTCTGCGAAATATTTCTGTTTAGTGTTTAACAAACCAAAAATTGTACCAATTAGTAGTTTTAAAGGATTCTTCTGCAGTATTGTGTTACAGAATATTAGTAAGTTTTATGTTTGCAATTATTGTAACTAGCAATTATTTGTTTAAGTAGCTAGTAGGTTTAAACTGTTTTTTTTTGTTTTCTTAAATATTTGATATAAAAAATAATATTTTTTCTTTCTACACATTTTATTTTTCAAGTGACGTTAGGGACCCGGGGTAATTTTTTTTGCCCCGAGGCCCCATGATTTCTAGCTACGCCACTGCCATATGACTTTTTTCCAAGTTACCAGATAAGCAGAACTAATAGTTTCATGATATCTCATTTCAGGTGCTGCATTGAGACATAAAACCAAACATGGTATACAAAAAGAAAATTAAACTCAGAGCTAAGCTATGGAAGATCAACTAGACCATATGAACTACATGTAGTTCAAAATTCAACCCGATTCGATGTAAGATGATCGAATAACAGCCAATCGTAGATTGTGCTATGAGTAACATGACATGTGCAACAAATTCTTAATATTTAACGTATTTTGAATGCGACAATATAACTGCAACTACATTATAATTAACTTATACCAACTATTTACACATATTAACAGTTTTAATGGTTAAAATAATTTAGTAACGATAATTTGATTAAACCTATAATTATTCAAAAATACAGTTTTATAATCAATAAATGTTAAGTGCCTCATACTTAAAGTGTTATCTGTTTTATTTGTGTATGTCCTAATTAAATTTTTATAGCAACTCAACGAGATTGAGAGTCAAACAATTGAGTTTGTTATAAATGCATGCTAGCTGAGGACCAATAAAATTAAGATAGAATATAACGTGATAAGACCCTGAGAATAAATTATTCAAATCAATTCAATTAAACTAAAATCATAAAGGACCGGAGTTTTCAGTTTGCGTTTTTGCTTTAATGTCCATATCTTTTATTCAAAACAATTCATTTTCACCATGGTCAATTTTGTATCGCTTTTCCCCACACTTTGTATGTATCTTTTAGAGCTGTAGCCACATCTATTTTTTGTCTGAGAAATTGCTCTATTTTCTGCTTGACATTTTCTTCATTAAATTCCATGCCCCTAATGATGGTATTTTTCTTCTCTTCCCTTTCGTGACTTTCTAACCTCTTCATTTTCCCAATTTCATTGTACAGTTCCGCTCTTTCATTCTTCCAAGTCACTTCCTTTAATACTCTCATCTTTTCTCCGTATCGTTTCAGCTGCGCGTTGATACTGCCTATTACTGCTGTTGTGTTGCCGGTATCTATCTTTATCTCTTGTATTTGCGCTGACAGGCCTTTTATTAGCTTTTCTAGATTTTCTATTTCTATGGCATCTGTTTCACTCCACTAATATTGATTTTTCCACTTATTACGCGAATTGTTTATTTAACCGCATGTCCTATGATATGCCATATTATTCCGCACCATGCACGGCGCTGCCTTAAATGTATCAGTCAGTGTATAATACAGTTCAGTGGTCAGTGTCTTGTTACCGTCGATTTTTCAAATTGCGTCCGGGTATCGCGCACCGCTGATAGCCCGTCGAAACCTCGGTTTCGCGTTCCCACCTTGTGAGCCCTGGCGACGCGGAAAATTGCCATCTTGTCCCGGCGTTTTATTGAAGAAGGTCGCCTGGAGATTTTGGTGTTTTTCGAAACCGCGATTTGGCAAAGAAGATGTTCTATTGATGTCTAGGCACTTCTTACCCTTTGTTTATAGGGGATTTGTGTGCGTTTCGATATTTCTCTTGGGTGAATATAGAGATACTGCCTGGAGCAGATTTTTAAAGCCAAAACTTTCCGAGTACGACATCTGGGGAATTTAGTGTGAGTATGACCGTCTTCAACCTTTTTTTGACTACCCGCTAGCAGTTTATTTCAATAATTTAGTCCCCACCACGTAATTGGCCCTAAATTCATTCGAATAACCAGACTCGCTTGCACGATGCAAATTCGACGAACCTGCTGATAGCGCTTATTTCGTCGCCCAGCCTGCGTGCTACCGTCTCCCTGGATTAGCTATCGGATTTACGAAAGTCCGTTCCTGCGGAACTCCAACTTCAGGATTGCCTTGAAATCAGCTGAAGGTAACAATTACCCGATTTATGATTTGTGCTTCCGATGCTACTAGAAAGTGAACCATGCTGCACTTGAGTGCGGGTGTTCAATAGATAAAGAACTGCCGTCAGTAAATACTCACCGAAATTGGGACAGGCGCGATATTCATTAATGTTTTGGGCGTCGATTGCCTAGCAATACTCGTAATTTGGAAAATTCATGTGCAAACTTAGCCGTAGTCCGAGAACGTGCATTATTTAATTTGGGCAATTTTAATATGTTTAGTACGAAGCCTCACCTCATTTTAAATTGTCACCTCTAGTCACGTTATACGAGTGTATTTGTTCCTTTTTCGATGCTATGGAAATTCCTGGGTGCGATCTCCCGCTTGCAAAATTTTCTTTGCAAACTTAAATAAAACTGCTAAGCACGGAATGATCTCACTTTTGAGGTCTTCCAGGAATTCCCCAACTTTTATGAATAACTGTTTTTTTAAGTTGGCCAGTTTGTTCTGTGAACAAGGATTCTTGGAGTATTATTTTGTATGCATGTACGTCGGCCCTTATTTTTTATATACATATGTATATTATGTGTGTGTCCGACCTTACGAGTAAATAAAACGCACTTATCTCCCCTGCATTTGATTGTTTTACTTCAGGTTTTGTGCCTAATTTTTAAGTTTTACAGTGTTACAATTTAGCTCGGGCGGAATCTATCAGTCTTTAAATTAGGGGGTTTGGAACTTTTTGTTACCCTTAAATTGGTGGCGCCGCACCTCCATCCAAAGAACCCACGGCTGTCTTCGGCTACAAGCTGACCGGCGACCCCTAATTAACGATTGATAGTGACCTATCTGAGCATTGGCTGAATGAAACAATTGGCATTTTGAGTACTTCATTGAGCTATTAGAGCTCCGGAATTAACGTAAGTAATATTCCACCCCATTTACGTTTCCGGATAACAGTCTACTTGAAATTGTCTACGCGTGCACGATGGGACTCTCACCCAGGGTCTGCGCACTTTCTCTAAGCTTTTAGGAACACGTTTAGTAACCTAACACAACTACAGATGACGCTAGGTAAGTGACAGAGAAGCAGAGAAATAATGATTATTAATGATATCACCACATTGAACAGTATACGCTGCGGGTAATTTGTTATAGACAGACTGAAAGTAAGAGAAAAATTATCTGTAATTTTATTTTTTTTCTATTTCTTGGCCATTCTTTTCCATTTCACATATGTATTATTTGATTGTTGGTTTCTTATGTATGTCCAAAACTGATTAGGATTATGATTTAAAGAATCTTAAATATTATTAATATATTCTTTGTGTGCATTCCTTATAAGTTTTTTAAATTTGCGCCTTTCTGACAAGTATAGATTATAGTGCTTGAAAGAACGATTTCTTATTCTGTTTAATTATTTTTTTCCTTAGAGTTACTTCGACACGAAGTGTACTAAGTATTGAAATTCCCTCATATCAAAAACGACTCTCAGTCAAATATCTCTAAAATTCGTGCCAACCGACTAATGAACCTACTATATCAAAGCTCCGTCTTGATTGTGCGGATCTTTTGGTGAAGACTCCAGCCCACTAGATCCCTCCCTCGTATTGGGGGGGTGCCTAAACGTGCTGTGCGGTGTATGTATGTTTGTATGTGTTTACCATTCTGGTCGCCAGAAACCTTCCTGAAGTCTTGGATAGTTTTCATACGATAGGTCCTCCGAAAATAAAGGCAACATCAACTTTTGAGGTATGGTCGTTGGCAAAAAAAATGTTTTTTTTTTTTATTAATAACTGGTTCATAACATTTCATTTTATTAGCGAAATGGAGTGATGCTGAATGTCGAAGTATTCTTGGAAAGCACGGAAGGGCGCTTTTCTTGGGTGGGGGTTACCGTATATTAATTCCATTCACCCAATTAGCTCAGCAGTAAAGGGTGTAGACGAAGAGTAGTCGAGGTGGAGCTCCTGTTAAAACCTAGCGATAAGTTTAAAAATTACTATTTACATATTAATTATTTACAAAAACTAAATGGAATCAATCCTAAGATTAATATTGTTGTTGACAACTAGGGCATCTCTGTGGGTGAGACGTGGGACAACGGGTGGTCTGTGTATTATACTGTGACTGCAATGGCGAGCTTGTTGGCGCGGCTTGCTGATGGTCAGGTACTCAGAGAAGCGGGGAGGACCAGTGTTGCAGGAAGTGGCGTGCCAGACCTTCTGGGACCTGGCAAGCATGTCCAGGCGAAGTTTTGTCGCGACACGGAGCTTTGCATGTACTTGGCAGACCTGGTGGTTGACTTGGAGCCGAAAAGATGACAGCTGGCAGAGACACTCTGGTCGCAAGCGGCTGTAGCAGATCTGGAGCTTGGGGCGTCTTGGTGCTGTGCAGAAGACAGCTGGTGGGGACACACTCTGGTCGCAAGCAGCTGGAGTGGATCTGAGCTTGGGGCATCTTCGAGCCATACAGTAGACAGGTAGTGGAGACACACTCCGGTCGCAAACAGCCGCTCGGACCTGGAGCATGGAGCGACTTGGAGCCGTGCAGAGGACAGCTGGTGAGACACACTCCGGTTGCAAGCAGATGGAGAGGACCTGGAGCTTGGTGCTTCGTTAGCAAAGCCAAATTGAAACTCATTGGAGAAGGCGGCGTGTCAGATCTTCTAGAACTTGGGTCTGGTGTCGAGGCGAAATCTTCTCGTGGCGTGGACCTTCTCGCAGACGTGGTAAATAGGGTACGCTTCTGAAAGCAGTGCTGTGGGCGTCGGCTGGCTGGTGCAGGCGAACGGCGAAGGATGGACCCAGTGCTGGCTTGGCTGAACGTTGATGGTTGCTGGGGCTCGCATGCTGCATATAGATAGTGCGTCCTTAAAGCGGATGTTGGAAGGTTTGTGCCCACACTTAGAAGGGTGCGAGCTCAAAAGCTTGAAGTGTTGGCTGGATGTTTGTGATTGCTTGGGCTCGCATATCACACATAGGGAGTGCGTGCTTTAAAGCTAAAGATGTTCGAACGGAATTCTGGTTGCACGTTATGGAAGTGCACACACAGAGTCCTGAATGTTGGCGGGCATGCCGGGGCGGAACTTTAGTTCAAGCCCCAAGTCCTGGTGATTGCAGGCAGAGCCGAACAAATGGTTCGTGCTTCTGGGCCTCAATGTTTGAATCTCAAGTTCTCTGTCCTTATAAAGGAGCTCGCTGTTTTGTTCTTTGCTTCCGTTGCTCCCATTGGTTGAGAGTGCATTGCCCATTTCCTCGCGGGTGGAGCAACCACTATGCTAATTAATTGGAGCATCCAATTAGCTGATTGTTTTTATCAGTGCTGGCTTGCTGGCATTGGCATTTTGATATCAAATCCGAGTAGTTTTCTCCGAGATTTTTGTGTGCTAAAGACATATGTGGCGCCTGTTTGCTTTAACCAGGCGAACGTGCTTGCTTCGCCTATTCTTTGGAGGTTGTTTGTTGGTTTTATGATGTTTATTAGAACTGTCACCAAAAGCAAGATGGTAAGATGAATTTAAGAATAACCTGTTAGCAATAGGGGTGGAAAATATAGAAAAAAAGTTACACACAGAGAACGATGGAATAAGATATGCAAAGAAATTGGAAAACAACCGGATCGGGACTGATCCAACCAAGGATGGATCTATAAAACTTCCCAGGAAGCGACGCAACTCCTACTTGGAGTGTAAAGCCACACATACATACATACATTAGAACTTCTGTAAATTAGACGCGGGGTCGAGGCGTCTTGCTGACAGATGTCTTTGTACGCATCAGGCTTTGAGCTTTAGGTCATGTCAATGACAAGTAATTAGTTTCAAAGGTTGCGGCCAAAGCACATCGAATTAGCGAGCACAATATGTAAATTTAGGTCATGTCAATGACAAGTAATTAGTTTCAAAGGTTGCAGCCAAAGCACATCGAATTAGCGAGCACAATATGTAAATTTAGCCCATGTCAATGATAAGTAATTAGTTACAAAGGTTGCGGCCAAAGCACATCAAATTAGCGAGCACAAAATGTAAATTTATGTCATGTCAATGACAAGTAATTAGTTTCAAAGGTTGCAGCCAAAGCACATCGAATTAGCGAGCACAATATGTAAATTTAGGTCATGTCAATGACAAGTAATTAGTTTCAAAGGTTGCGGCCAAAGCACATCGAATTAGCGAGCACAATATGTAAATTTAGGTCATGTCAATGACAAGTAATTAGTTTCAAAGGTTGCAGCCAAAGCACATCGAATTAGCGAGCACAATATGTAAATTTAGGTCATGTCAATGACAAGTAATTAGTTTCAAAGGTTGCGGCCAAAGCACATCGAATTAACGAGCACAATATGTAAATTTAGCCCATGTCAATGATAAGTAATTAGTTACAAAGGTTGCGGCCAAAGCACATCGAATTAGCGAGCACAATATGTAAATTTAAGTCATGTCAATGACAAGTAATTAGTTTCAAAGGTTGCGGCCAAAGCACATCGAATTAGCGAGCACAATATGTAAATTTAGGGCATGTCAATGACAAGTAATTAGTTTCAAAGGTTGCAGCCAAGGCACATCGAATTAGCGAGCACAATATGTAAATTTAGCCCATGTCATGATAAGTAATTAGTTACAAAGGTTGCGGCCAAAGCACATCAAATTAGCGAGCACAATATGTAAATTTAGGTCATGTCAATGACAAGTAATTAGTTTCAAAGGTTGCAGCCAAATCACATCGAATTAGCGAGCACAATATGTAAATTTAGGTCATGTCAATGACAAGTAATTAGTTTCAAAGGTTGCGGCCAAAGCACATCGAATTAGCTAGCACAATATGTAAATTTAGGTCATGTCAATGACAAGTAATTAGTTTCAAAGGTTGCAGCCAAAGCACATCGAATTAGCGAGCACAATATGTAAATTTAGGTCATGTCAATGACAAGTAATTAGTTTCAAAGGTTGCGGCCAAAGCACATCGAATTAGCGAGCACAATTTGTAAATTTAGGTCATGTCAATGACAAGTAATTAGTTTCAAAGGTTGCAGCCAAAGCACATCGAATTAGCGAGCACAATATGTAAATTTAGGTCATGTCAATGACAAGTAATTAGTTTCAAAGGTTGCAGCCAAAGCACATCGAATTAGCGAGCACAATATGTAAATTTAGGTCATGTCAATGACAAGTAATTAGTTTCAAATGTTGCGGCCAAAGCACATCGAATTAGCGAGCACAATATGTAAATTTAGGTCATGTCAATGACAAGTAATTAGTTTCAAAGGTTGCGGCCAAAGCACGTCGAATTAGCGAGCACAATACGTAAATTTAGGTCATGTCAATGACAAGTAATTAGTTTCAAAGGTTGCGGCCAAAGCACATCGAATTAACGAGCACAATATGTAAATTTAGCCCATGTCAATGATAAGTAATTAGTTACAAAGGTTGCGGCCGAAGCACATCGAATTAGCGAGCACAATATGTAAATTTAAGTCATGTCAATGACAAGTAACTAGTTTCAAAGGTTGCGGCCAAAACACATCGAATTAGCGAGCACAATATGTAAATTTAGGTCATGTCAATGACAAGTAATTAGTTTCAAAGGTTGTGGCCAAAGCACATCGAATTAGCGAGCACAATATGTAAATTTAGGTCATGTCAATGACAAGTAATTAGTTTCAAAGGTTGCAGCCAAGGCACATCGAATTAGCGAGCACAATATGTAAATTTAGCCCATGTCATGATAAGTAATTAGTTACAAAGGTTGCGGCCAAAGCACATCAAATTAGCGAGCACAATATGTAAATTTAGGTCATGTCAATGACAAGTAATTATTTTCAAAGGTTGCAGCCAAATCACATCGAATTAGCGAGCACAATATGTAAATTTAGGTCATGTCAATGACAAGTAATTAGTTTCAAAGGTTGCGGCCAAAGCACATCGAATTAACTAGCACAATATGTAAATTTAGGTCATGTCAATGACAAGTAATTAGTTTCAAAGGTTGCAGCCAAAGCACATCGAATTAGCGAGCACAATATGTAAATTTAGGTCATGTCATTGACAAGTAATTAGTTTCAAAGGTTGCAGCCAAAGCACATCGAATTAGCGAGCACAAATGTAAATTTAGGTCATGTCAATGACAAGTAATTAGTTTCAAATGTTGCGGCCAAAGCACATCGAATTAGCGAGCACAATATGTAAATTTAGGTCATGTCAATGACAAGTAATTAGTTTCAAAGGTTGCAGCCAAAGCACATCGAATTAGCGAGCACAATATGTAAATTTAGGTCATGTCAATGACAAGTAATTAGTTTCAAAGGTTGCAGCCAAAGCACATCGAATTAGCGAGCACAAATGTAAATTTAGGTCATGTCAATGACAAGTAATTAGTTTCAAATGTTGCGGCCAAAGCACATCGAATTAGCGAGCACAAAATGTAAATTTATGTCATGTCAATGACAAGTAATTAGTTTCAAAGGTTGCAGCCAAAGCACATCGAATTAGCGAGCACAATATGTAAATTTAGGTCATGTCAATGACAAGTAATTAGTTTCAAAGGTTGCGGCCAAAGCACATCGAATTAGCGAGCACAATATGTAAATTTAGGTCATGTCAATGACAAGTAATTAGTTTCAAAGGTTGCAGCCAAAGCACATCGAATTAGCGAGCACAATATGTAAATTTAGGTCATGTCAATGACAAGTAATTAGTTTCAAAGGTTGCGGCCAAAGCACATCGAATTAACGAGCACAATATGTAAATTTAGCCCATGTCAATGATAAGTAATTAGTTACAAAGGTTGCGCCCAAAGAACATCGAATTAGCGAGCACAATATGTAAATTTAAGTCATGTCAATGACAAGTAATTAGTTTCAAAGGTTGCGGCCAAAACACATCGAATTAGCGAGCACAATATGTAAATTTAGGTCATGTCAATGACAAGTAATTAGTTTCAAAGGTTGTGGCCAAAGCACATCGAATTAGCGAGCACAATATGTAAATTTAGGTCATGTCAATGACAAGTAATTAGTTTCAAAGGTTGCAGCCAAGGCACATCGAATTAGCGAGCACAATATGTAAATTTAGCCCATGTCATGATAAGTAATTAGTTACAAAGGTTGCGGCCAAAGCACATCAAATTAGCGAGCACAATATGTAAATTTAGGTCATGTCAATGACAAGTAATTAGTTTCAAAGGTTGCAGCCAAATCACATCGAATTAGCGAGCACAATATGTAAATTTAGGTCATGTCAATGACAAGTAATTAGTTTCAAAGGTTGCGGCCAAAGCACATCGAATTAACTAGCACAATATGTAAATTTAGGTCATGTCAATGACAAGTAATTAGTTTCAAAGGTTGCAGCCAAAGCACATCGAATTAGCGAGCACAATATTTAAATTTAGGTCATGTCAATGACAAGTAATTAGTTTCAAAGGTTGCGGCCAAAGCACATCCAATTAGCGAGCACAATATGTAAATTTAGGTCATGTCAATGACAAGTAATTAGTTTCAAAGGTTGCAGCCAAAGCACATCGAATTAGCGAGCACAAATGTAAATTTAGGTCATGTCAATGACAAGTAATTAGTTTCAAATGTTGCGGCCAAAGCACATCGAATTAGCGAGCACAATATGTAAATTTAGGTCATGTCAATGACAAGTAATTAGTTTCAAAGGTTGCGGCCAAAGCACGTCGAATTAGCGAGCACAATACGTAAATTTAGGTCATGTCAATGACAAGTAATTAGTTTCAAAGGTTGCAGCCAAAGCACATCGAATTAGCGAGCACAATATGTAAATTTAGCCCATGTCAATGATAAGTAATTAGTTACAAAGGTTGCGGCCAAAGCACATCAAATTAGCGAGCACAATATGTAAATTTAGGTCATGTCAATGACAAGTAATTAGTTTCAAAGGTTGCAGCCAAAGCACATCGAATTAGCGAGCACAATATGTAAATTTAGGTCATCTCAATGACAAGTAATTAGTTTCAAAGGTTGCGGCCAAAGCACATCGAATTAGCGAGCACAATATGTAAATTTATGTCATGTCAATGACAAGTAATTAGTTTCAAAGGTTGCAGCCAAAACACATCGAATTAGCGAGCACAATGTGTAAATGTAGCCCATGTCAATGATAAGTAATTAGTTACAAAGGTTGAGGCCAAAGCACATCAAATTAGCGAGCACAATAGGTAAATTTAGGTCATGTCAATGACAAGTAATTAGTTTCAAAGGTTGCAGCCAAAGCACATCGAATTAGCGAGCACAATATGTAAATTTAGGTCATGTCAATGACAAGTAATTATTTTCAAAGGTTGCGGCCAAAGCACATCGAATTAACGAGCACAATATGTAAATTTAGCCCATGTCAATGATAAGTAATTAGTTTCAAAGGTTGCGGCCAAAGCACATCGAATTAGCTAGCACAATATGTAAATTTAGGTCATGTCAATGACAAGTAATTAGTTTCAAAGGTTGCAGCCAAAGCACATCGAATTAGCGAGCACAATATGTAAATTTAGGTCATGTCAATGACAAGTAATTAGTTTCAAAGGTTGCAGCCAAAGCACATCGAATTAGCGAGCACAATATGTAAATTTAGGTCATGTCAATGACAAGTAATTAGTTTCAAAGGTTGCGGCCAAAGCACATCGAATTAGCGAGCACAATATGTAAATTTAGGTCATGTCAATGACAAGTAATTAGTTTCAAAGGTTGCGGCCAAAGCACATCGAATTAACGAGCACAATATGTAAATTTAGTCCATGTCAATGATAAGTAATTAGTTACAAAGGTTGCGGCCAAAGCACATCAAATTAGCGAGCACAATATGTAAATTTAAGTCATGTCAATGACAAGTAATTAGTTTCAAAGGTTGCGGCCAAAGCACATCGAATTAGCGAGCACAATATGTAAATTTAGGTCATGTCAATGACAAGTAATTAGTTTCAAAGGTTGCGGCCAAAGCACATCGAATTAGCGAGCACAATATGTAAATTTAGGTCATGTCAATGACAAGTAATTAGTTTCAAAGGTTGCGGCCAAAGCACATCGAATTAGCGAGCACAATATGTAAATTTAGGTCATGTCAATGACAAGTAATTAGTTTCAAAGGTTGCAGCCAAAGCACATCGAATTAGCGAGCACAATATGTAAATTTAGGTCATGTCAATGACAAGTAATTAGTTTCAAAGGTTGCGGCCAAAGCACATCGAATTAGCGAGCACAATATGTAAATTTAGGTCATGTCAATGACAAGTAATTAGTTTCAAAGGTTGCAGCCAAAGCACATCGAATTAGCGAGCACAATATGTAAATTTAGCCCATGTCAATGATAAGTAATTAGTTACAAAGGTTGCGGCCAAAGCACATCAAATTAGCGAGCACAAAATGTAAATTTATGTCATGTCAATGACAAGTAATTAGTTTCAAAGGTTGCAGCCAAAGCACATCGAATTAGCGAGCACAATATGTAAATTTAGGTCATGTCAATGACAAGTAATTAGTTTCAAAGGTTGCGGCCAAAGCACATCGAATTAGCGAGCACAATATGTAAATTTAGGTCATGTCAATGACAAGTAATTAGTTTCAAAGGTTGCAGCCAAAGCACATCGAATTAGCGAGCACAATATGTAAATTTAGGTCATGTCAATGACAAGTAATTAGTTTCAAAGGTTGCGGCCAAAGCACATCGAATTAACGAGCACAATATGTAAATTTAGCCCATGTCAATGATAAGTAATTAGTTACAAAGGTTGCGGCCAAAGCACATCGAATTAGCGAGCACAATATGTAAATTTAAGTCATGTCAATGACAAGTAATTAGTTTCAAAGGTTGCGGCCAAAGCACATCGAATTAGCGAGCACAATATGTAAATTTAGGGCATGTCAATGACAAGTAATTAGTTTCAAAGGTTGCAGCCAAGGCACATCGAATTAGCGAGCACAATATGTAAATTTAGCCCATGTCATGATAAGTAATTAGTTACAAAGGTTGCGGCCAAAGCACATCAAATTAGCGAGCACAATATGTAAATTTAGGTCATGTCAATGACAAGTAATTAGTTTCAAAGGTTGCAGCCAAATCACATCGAATTAGCGAGCACAATATGTAAATTTAGGTCATGTCAATGACAAGTAATTAGTTTCAAAGGTTGCGGCCAAAGCACATCGAATTAGCTAGCACAATATGTAAATTTAGGTCATGTCAATGACAAGTAATTAGTTTCAAAGGTTGCAGCCAAAGCACATCGAATTAGCGAGCACAATATGTAAATTTAGGTCATGTCAATGACAAGTAATTAGTTTCAAAGGTTGCGGCCAAAGCACATCGAATTAGCGAGCACAATTTGTAAATTTAGGTCATGTCAATGACAAGTAATTAGTTTCAAAGGTTGCAGCCAAAGCACATCGAATTGGCGAGCACAATATGTAAATTTAGGTCATGTCAATGACAAGTAATTAGTTTCAAAGGTTGCAGCCAAAGCACATCGAATTAGCGAGCACAATATGTAAATTTAGGTCATGTCAATGACAAGTAATTAGCTTCAAATGTTGCGGCCAAAGCACATCGAATTAGCGAGCACAATATGTAAATTTAGGTCATGTCAATGACAAGTAATTAGTTTCAAAGGTTGCGGCCAAAGCACGTCGAATTAGCGAGCACAATACGTAAATTTAGGTCATGTCAATGACAAGTAATTAGTTTCAAAGGTTGCAGCCAAAGCACACCGAATTAGCGAGCACAATATGTAAATTTAGCCCATGTCAATGATAAGTAATTAGTTACAAAGGTTGCGGCCAAAGCACATCAAATTAGCGAGCACAATATGTAAAATTAGGTCATGTCAATGACAAGTAATTAGTTTCAAAGGTTGCAGCCAAAGCACATCGAATTAGCGAGCACAATATGTAAATTTAGGTCATCTCAATGACAAGTAATTAGTTTCAAAGGTTGCGGCCAAAGCACATCGAATTAGCTAGCACAATATGTAAATTTAGGTCATGTCAATGACAAGTAATTAGTTTCAAAGGTTGGAGCCAAAACACATCGAATTAGCGAGCACAATGTGTAAATTTAGCCCATGTCAATGATAAGTAATTAGTTACAAAGTTGAGGCCAAAGCACATCAAATTAGCGAGCACAATATGTAAATTTAGGTCATGTCAATGACAAGTAATTAGTTTCAAAGGTTGCAGCCAAATCACATCGAATTAGCGAGCACAATATGTAAATTTAGGTCATGTCAATGACAAGTAATTAGTTTCAAAGGTTGCGGCCAAAGCACATCGAATTAGCGAGCACAATATGTAAATTTAGGTCATGTCAATGACAAGTAATTAGTTTCAAAGGTTGCGGCCAAAGCACATCGAATTAGCGAGCACAATATGTAAATTTATGTCATGTCAATGACAAGTAATTTGTTTCAAAGGTTGCGGCCAAAGCACATCGAATTAGCGAGCACAATATGTAAATTTAGGTCATGTCAATGACAAGTAATTAGTTTCAAAGGTTGCGGCCAAAGCACATCGAATTAGCGAGCACAATATGTAAATTTAGGTCATGTCAATGACAAGTAATTAGTTTCAAAGGTTGCGGCCAAAGCACATCGAATTAGCGAGCACAATATGTAAATTTAGGTCATGTCAATGACAAGTAATTAGTTTCAAAGGTTGCGGCCAAAGCACATCGAATTAGCGAGCACAATATGTAAATTTAGGTCATGTCAATGACAAGTAATTTGTTTCAAAGGTTGCGGCCAAAGCACATCGAATTAGCGAGCACAATATGTAAATTTAGGTCATGTCAATGACAAGTAATTAGTTTCAAAGGTTGCGGCCAAAGCACATCGAATTAGCGAGCACAATATGTAAATTTAGCCCATGTCAATGATAAGTAATTAGTTACAAAGGTTGCGGCCAAAGCACATCAAATTAGCGAGCACAAAATGTAAATTTATGTCATGTCAATGACAAGTAATTAGTTTCAAAGGTTGCAGCCAAAGCACATCGAATTAGCGAGCACAATATGTAAATTTAGGTCATGTCAATGACAAGTAATTAATTTCAAAGGTTGCGGCCAAAGCACATCGAATTAGCGAGCACAATATGTAAATTTAGGTCATGTCAATGACAAGTAATTAGTTTCAAAGGTTGCAGCCAAAACACATCGAATTAGCGAGCACAATATGTAAATTTAGGTCATGTCAATGACAAGTAATTCGTTTCAAAGGTTGCGGCCAAAGCACATCGAATTAACGAGCACAATATGTAAATTTAGGTCATGTCAATGACAAGTACTTAGTTTCAAAGGTTGCGGCCAAAGCACATCGAATTAACGAGCACAATATGTAAATTTAGCCCATGTCAATGATAAGTAATTAGTTACAAAGGTTGCGGCCAAAGCACATCGAATTAGCGAGCACAATATGTAAATTTAAGTCATGTCAATGACAAGTAATTAGTTTCAAAGGTTGCGGCCAAAGCACATCGAATTAGCGAGCACAATATGTAAATTTAGGGCATGTCAATGACAAGTAATTAGTTTCAAAGGTTGCAGCCAAGGCACATCGAATTAGCGAGCACAATATGTAAATTTAGCCCATGTCATGATAAGTAATTAGTTACAAAGGTTGCGGCCAAAGCACATCAAATTAGCGAGCACAATATGTAAATTTAGGTCATGTCAATGACAAGTAATTAGTTTCAAAGGTTGCAGCCAAATCACATCGAATTAGCGAGCACAATATGTAAATTTAGGTCATGTCAATGACAAGTAATTAGTTTCAAAGGTTGCGGCCAAAGCACATCGAATTAGCTAGCACAATATGTAAATTTAGGTCATGTCAATGACAAGTAATTAGTTTCAAAGGTTGCGGCCAAAGCACATCGAATTAGCGAGCACAATTTGTAAATTTAGGTCATGTCAATGACAAGTAATTAGTTTCAAAGGTTGCAGCCAAAGCACATCGAATTAGCGAGCACAATATGTAAATTTAGGTCATGTCAATGACAAGTAATTAGTTTCAAAGGTTGCAGCCAAAGCACATCGAATTAGCGAGCACAATATGTAAATTTAGGTCATGTCAATGACAAGTAATTAGTTTCAAATGTTGCGGCCAAAGCACATCGAATTAGCGAGCACAATATGTAAATTTAGGTCATGTCAATGACAAGTAATTAGTTTCAAAGGTTGCGGCCAAAGCACGTCGAATTAGCGAGCACAATACGTAAATTTAGGTCATGTCAATGACAAGTAATTAGTTTCAAAGGTTGCAGCCAAAGCACATCGAATTAGCGAGCACAATATGTAAATTTAGCCCATGTCAATGATAAGTAATTAGTTACAAAGGTTGCGGCCAAAGCACATCAAATTAGCGAGCACAATATGTAAATTTAGGTCATGTCAATGACAAGTAATTAGTTTCAAAGGTTGCAGCCAAAGCACATCGAATTAGCGAGCACAATATGTAAATTTAGGTCATCTCAATGACAAGTAATTAGTTTCAAAGGTTGCGGCCAAAGCACATCGAATTAGCGAGCACAATATGTAAATTTAGGTCATGTCAATGACAAGTAATTAGTTTCAAAGGTTGGAGCCAAAACACATCGAATTAGCGAGCACAATGTGTAAATTTAGCCCATGTCAATGATAAGTAATTAGTTACAAAGTTGAGGCCAAAGCACATCAAATTAGCGAGCACAATATGTAAATTTAGGTCATGTCAATGACAAGTAATTAGTTTCAAAGGTTGCAGCCAAATCACATCGAATTAGCGAGCACAATATGTAAATTTAGGTCATGTCAATGACAAGTAATTAGTTTCAAAGGTTGCGGCCAAAGCACATCGAATTAGCGAGCACAATATGTAAATTTAGGTCATGTCAATGACAAGTAATTAGTTTCAAAGGTTGCGGCCAAAGCACATCGAATTAGCGAGCACAATATGTAAATTTAGGTCATGTCAATGACAAGTAATTTGTTTCAAAGGTTGCGGCCAAAGCACATCGAATTAGCGAGCACAATATGTAAATTTAGGTCATGTCAATGACAAGTAATTAGTTTCAAAGGTTGCGGCCAAAGCACATCGAATTAGCGAGCACAATATGTAAATTTAGGTCATGTCAATGACAAGTAATTAGTTTCAAAGGTTGCGGCCAAAGCACATCGAATTAGCGAGCACAATATGTAAATTTAGGTCATGTCAATGACAAGTAATTAGTTTCAAAGGTTGCGGCCAAAGCACATCGAATTAGCGAGCACAATATGTAAATTTAGGCCATCTAAATGACAAATAATTTGTTATTAATGGTTACACATGCTACCTTAATATGGACGTTCATCGAGCGTGGGCGAAACGGTTGCTGGCGGCATGCCTGCGGTCTCGACGTCGGAACGAACGCTTGGGAGGCAGTGCGATGCTTGCAAGAATCCGCCCAGGAGGACGACAACTGGAACACGTCTCCTTCCGGGACAAAGCGACAGTGAGGCCTACGAAACCAGGAGTCCTGCGAGTTTGATCCCCTTTTTATCTGGAGGAATAGGCCAACCTCGGGCCTACGTTAATGAAGCAGAACTATCGGCCATCCATGTACGCAAGCACCCACGCAGCAACAGTGAAAAAGCACGACAACACTTAACTTCCTTGTGTCACAACGACCCTCCCGTCACAGACATCAAGCCAACCCCCGTAGCCAATCGCAAAGCGGAACGCTCGCCGCGTAAAGCAAAATAATGTTGGAGCGATGGAGAAGACTAGAGGCCCTCGCAGTTGCTCCCACAGGCGGAATTTTTAACTCGCCTGAAAGGGTGGCCCAAAATGTTACCAACTCAGGGCAACTACGCTATGCTACAGGGTGTTCGAATTCAATATTACTAACATCTGCGGTGAAAAGTTAAATAGCCAAAGATAGGCTGTTCTAAACGCTTAAATGGTTAATTATATTGCTGGAAGCTGCCAAAATGACCTGACACATTGGAGGCGTGTTTTAATAATTTATTAAAAGACGCTTTGCCGCAAATTTGAATGTCAACATAACCTAGAAATATCTAACACAATGTGACGGAAAAAGTGTCACCAGAGTAAGTTTTTATATTTAGATCGTAGAAAAAATAGCGTATGATATACATGTATCATAATATACTATTACTACATTTTCTTCAATTACCCATTACTACACATAACGAATTATCATACCTCGCAATTATAAGTCAAGAATCACCCTGTAGTACAAATCCCAGTTTCGTTTGTGCATTATACCTGTTCCAATGCATCATATATTCTTTAGAACTACTAAGTGTACTTCATACTTTTCCATATCATCAGTGAGCATTCTCACTGCTCTTATTCTGTATAGAAACAGGACGTTCCATATATAGATACCTAAGTCGTTGTTCTTTCTTCGTGCGTTTGGTCGTCTTGTTCCGTCCAGCTATATCATCTTCAGGTTTCATAGCACTTGTTTTTCTACGGATTACGGTGGCTAGCCCCATTCCCAACTCTCCTCTTTTATCCAGGGTTGGGGCCGGCAGCGACATCCACGAGTTATTCAATTCGGCCCAAATGTTGCAGGCAGAGTCGTCAAAATATTTATGAACCTCAATTATTCTAAATTTACTATATGACTAGTACATAACCTTGACATACTGGCTTTTTCCAATGCGCCTGAACTTCTGTCGCAGGTCTTTTTTTTCCTGTTGGGAAGGAGGGGAAAATCTTCTAAAGACACTCGGATAATCCGTCCGAGCGTGTCGGATTCGACTGGGAACAAGGCCCAGCCGCCTGCCGACTAAAAACCCCCCCTTCATTTCGCGAGCCACGTCGGGACTACCTTTCGGTATTGCTTCGGCGTAGCGAGCACCATTCCATTAATCCAACCCTTGCTGCCTCCTGTCTTCCGTCTCTTTATTGCGAATAATTTCTACCACCGCTGTCTCTATACTTCTCCATTTCTCCTGACTCTCTAACATGTGCGGTACGATGTTTTCTACTGTTAAATTTTCGCCTATTGCCCGTGCTGCTCTTTCTCTTGCCTGGTTCCAGTTCCTACACTCTAATACGGTGTGTTGCGGTGTATCCGTCTCCCCATAGTAAACGCATTCGTCGTTGTCCGACAGTCCCATTCTTAGTAAGTAGCTCTTAAAGCAGCCATGCCCGGTTAAGAATTGGGTGATGAAGTACCCTACGTCGCCGTGTTTACGTGTCACCCAGGGAGTAACATTGGAGATTAACTGTTTGGTCCATCTTGCCGTGTCGGTGTCCTGTCTCCATTCCTCTTCCCATTTTAACAGCGTATGGTGCCTCTTCTCCCTCTTCTGTGCCTGTCTGTTTTCGCCACTTATATACGTGCGTTCTTGTACCAGCAAATGAATTGGTATGACTCCTGCTACCACTTGGATGGCTCGTGTTGAAACTGTTCTGTAAGCACTGGCTATGCGAATGGCTGCTTTTCTCTGTGCCCGCTCCAGTCTCTTTCTATGTCTAGCCCTCCGCATGTACATGGACCATACTGGCGCACCGTAGAGTATAATGGAGTGTACTACAGAGCACAGTAATCTCCTCTTTCCAGCTTTGGCTCCTCCTATATTCGGTAGTAATCTACTTAGGGCGACTACCGCTTTATTTGCTTTTTTCGCCGTTTGTTCGATATGGGCTCCCATATTCATGTTCCTGCCGAAAGTAATGCCCAGGTATTTTACGCTGTTCTGACTTCTTATGATTTTGTCTTGAGTCCTAATCTCCACCGACGTTAGACTCCTCCTACCGACTAGGATCACCATTTCAGTTTTTTGTTTTGCAAGTTGCAGCATTTTACTTTCCATCCAGTTTTCAATTCTGGAGAGCGCCCATTGGATATTTTCCTCTATTCCTGTCTTGTCCCCACCTCTCACTACCAAAGCCAGATCGTCAGCATAGCCAATCATGGAGACCTCTTTTAGCAGGTCCAGGCTGAATACTTCGTCGTAATATACGTTCCACAATGTGGGGCCCAAAATGGAACCCTGTGGAACGCCGCATGTCACTTCCATCTGCGAGTTATTCCCTACACTTATACTCCTGTCTTGCAACTAGCTACGTATTAACCTCACAATATAAGGAGCAACGCGCTTTTTTTCCAGTGCTGCTAACAGAGTTAAAAGCATTTCTCACATCTAGGGTGACCAAGACTGCAAACTGGTTTATCCTGTCCTTTTCTGTTTCCTTTGCTAGGCTAACAACTTTTTGTATGGCATCCACTGTTGACCTACCTTGTCTGAACCCGTATTGATTTTCGGCGAAACCCCCTTTGCTTCTGTCGCAGGTCTGGAACTAGCGATAAATCTTGATCGTGATACAGTAACAAACAATTGGCACAATCACCAGCAACGACAATTAGAACTGAATACCAAGGTATTCTAATCACACCAAATGTCTCACAAAGAAATACTTCATCTATTATATTCGACTGCTATAACAAGCTATAGAGAAATATATGTTATAGAATTTTAACCAATCCGTGCAAATTTTCGTATTCCTAAATATGTTCTTTGGGTCATATTACGTTTTAGTAAACATTACTTTAGCATTAAAATAGTGTTTTTGTACACAAATGTTTACCTTTTGTTATTTTTCAATTCGCATTTCACTATGGAAACGTAATAAGTTGCCAACCTCGTTAAAATTCCCAAACATACGTAAATATTAACTAGGAACAAAAAACCTAAGAATTATTGACTTCTAAATCAGATAGGTTGTAACACCCGTCAGCCAAAAATCACAGTCGTAGAGCACAAACTAAGTATCTAGGGGTGGTTCAGAGAAACCTCGTGGAATTCACTGTTACTTCATTGAAAATAATTTTTTTGTATTCGCTCCCCAAACTGGTTACTTTGGAAACTGTCCAGGATCCTCAAAATGGCCATTTAGAGGCCTTGTACTTAAAGTCGTCATGGCAACATTTTAGCGGACTCAAACATTAGTTGCCATAACGACTTTAAGTACAAGGCCTCTAAATGGCCATTTTGAGGATCTTAGACAGTTTCCAAAGTAACCAGTTTGGGGAGCGAAAAATACATTTTCGCGCGGCCTCCTAATATAATGCCGCGTTAATGGTAATTGAAACTTCATATTATAATGTTTGGAGAGCTAATACAAAAAAACGTTGTATGCAACACGTCCTAAAATGGCTTTAGAGGACTCATCTTCATATTACGGACTCGGCTGCGCTTCGCTCCGCCTCATCCGGAAACATTACGACTCGTCCCCTAAAGCCTTGCTTTGAGGACTAGTTACATAAAGTACTATAATAAATAAACAAAACTGGGCGCCATGAACATATTAAGTTCAAAACTGAATAGAGTAATTTAATTATATTGTATTCAAAAATTGGATTTAACATAAACATTGTTTCTTATGGTATTGGTTGAAACAACCCCGCGTCTAGAATTTATAGCGGTACAATTCATCGTAATAAAACATATCTGTATATTAAATAAAGGCTGCAAAAAGAAAACTAGTATGGCCATACCTCACATTGTTATATCAGCCGGAAAATTAGGCATATAAACAAACACAAACTACCTCCAGTGATTAATAAGCAGCAACTAAAAAATTACTGTAAATGGTTTAATCAATCCAGTTTTGGTAAAACATTGCTCTTTGTAATCTCGTACAAGGAGACGAATCTGCTTATTAACCAACTAATAGGTATAATAGATAATATCGATAACGCCGTATGCAGTAGTTAGCTTATGGGGGTCTTCAACCAATTTCATTACGTAAATAAAATTGTAATAATTTTACTTTATCTACCAGCAACATGATATTATATATTTTCGTCATAGAAACAAAATATGAAAAGCTACTCATAACTCCCAAGGGACTTGTCAAATTATTTCTCCCTCAAACTCATGGTAACAATGCAACTACAATTAACGTCTTAGCAACCATACAATGAGGCAATCCTTGATGTTACTTACATATTCTAATTTTAAATGTCATGACTCATGACATTTTGAAATTTCATACTATTTTTACGAATATACTAGTAGATAAAATATTGTATGCACCACGGGAGATATTCATCTTCGTTACCTTCGGTTGACTTACAGACCTCGGGCCAGAGGCCCTCGGTCTGTAACACATGTCAACCTCAGGGAAAAAACATATTCATATCTCCCTTAATGCATAAATATCTATTTCAATTGAATCAATATAAATCAAAAATCACTAGTAACATGGTTGAAACTTAAGTTCAAGAAATAATGAATAAACTAAAAATTTAGAAGACAAAATGTAATCAATTAATTTGTCACATTAAATGAGTTATTAAACCACCGTCCATTAAGCAATTCTGCTTGATTAGTTCAATGTTAAATACGGATAACAGGTAAAATAATTCTTATCTTGGATGCGGTGCGTGGTGATAAGCCCGACGACTGGCCTGCTGGTCGCGCTACGAAAACAGTTGTATAATGTATGGTAATAGCTGCTACTGTAAGATAAAGTAATTTATCTTACAGTAGCGCCTATTACCATACATTATACAACTGTTTTCAGTGACTAAAATGAAGTTTTATTCACAAGTGAGTTTTCATTATTTATACTACTGCATTGTTGGTAGCACTGTCAAGCTATGTCAAATTCGTAATTTTCAGGTTAAGTTTTGCGTCGGTCTGTGTCAAATAACAAACAAAACCTAACCTACGAACCTCGAATTTGACATAGAGTGACAATACACTTCAGTACTGCCAATACACTTCAGTACTGTCAAACGTATATCACAAATCATAGGCGACTAATTATAAATTTATTTCGCGACATATTCTGACTGCGCAAACTATTTAGGCACAAGAATTGCTACTGTAAGATAAAACGTCGTATAGCACACGTAAGCGAAATGCCATTATAAGCTCGTGAGAAATTGTATCGCTCGTGCTGGGGCACTCGCGATTCAAAATTCTCACTCGCAAATAATGATGCATTTCTCTCACTTATAATATAATCTACTATTAATTTTCTAACTTTTGTTTAAATTAAATGTGACAGAATCGTATTATCGTAGCAACCCAATCTAGCTACTGACATTTTGAAATGTGATTGACTGTCCTTATTTTCTTTTGAAATTGTTCAATTTCTTGCTATAGAAAAAAATATTGTATTATACACGACGATAAAGTTATTTCTATCCACTCTTGAACCATTAAACGATTCACTCGTGGATAAAATTTAACTTTATCGTCTTGTATAATAAATTACTATTATTTTGTTTTTCGAATGTATATTTTTATTTGCTTTATTTTTGTAGCCTTCCATGTTTTTATGTTACAATTGATCAGTAAGCGGCACTGCACAGTATATTCTAGCCAGCAAACATAGCCAAATATCGATATTTGCAAGATCTGGACACACATGAAGGGGTGAAAGGTGAGTCACTAGATGACATTGATAAGCTTAACAATCTATTCAGAAATAATGCACATAAAATACATTTTAATCTATTTCACTTGAATATTCGTAGCATACAACGCAACTTTAATGGTATTATTACAAAGTTATAATGTTTATTTCGATATCATTGTTCTTTCTGAAACATGGGGTATTATTGATTTAAACGACTTTGCAATTGAAGGTTATAATATCTTTTATCTACTCCAGTGGGATAAGTAACGCATTACGTCACTCATTTGACACTATTTCAGTTAGGTAATGAAGCTCATTACACCACTCAGTTATGTAATGGTTTCATTACGCAACTGAGTTGTGTACCTAATGACTTCATTACGTAACTGAAATAGTGTCAAATGAATGACATAATGACATTTGTCTACTAAAATATGTTTGAAAATGACAGATCTGACATTTCTCTTAATGCACTTTTCTCAATTTTAGGCAGTCGTAGATAAACTTTTGTACAATACTTGTGTGATAATGCATCATTAATATACTTGTGTGCTTACGTTTGTAACTTACACACACGTATATTAATGATGCTGTTATCCCACTTGTATAGTAAATAACTATTATAATGAAGCAAGACTTAATCAAAATGACGGGCTAATCGTATATACGCTAAATGGGATAACACCAATTATTGAAAATCATAGATACACGCAGGTAACATTTACAAGTGTAAAATTTAGATTTAATAATAACATGTATTTTAGCTTAGCAATGTACAGGCCTCCTACGTCTGACAAAAACCGGTTTATAAATGACTTAAAGGCAGTTCTTGAAGCTACTAACAATCAGTCACTTAAACATATTATTGGGCGACATAAATCTAGATATTCTTAAACCAACAGATCCATATGTAAGTGAATACACTAACGAACTAACTGGTAGAGGCTACGAATCATTAATAAATCGTCCTACGATAGTTAATAATGAAACGAAAACATGCCTAGATCACATATTCCTAAAAAAACAACAGATAACTTAAAAAAATGTAGTACTTCCGATGGTATTTGAGTCAGTGGTTACCGACCACTTCACTACTTTATTACAAATCCAATACAATGAAAATACGGACTATCACAAACAACTAGGCAGTGAATACACTAAAAAATATGTTAATTTTACAAGCATAAATGAATGTTTGCAGAGAGATGTGTGGGCAGAATTATATCATCCAGTAAATGTTAATGATTAATTTATTCTTTACAATTTTAAGTAATATAATCAACCAATGTACAGAAATTTAATCTAAAATTAAAAAACTCAAACCATGGATTACTCTTGGATTGATTAAATCCATCTCCATAAGAGATAAACTTAACATAAAGTTACAGAATGAATACAAAACTTACTGAAACTATCTGACCAAACTTATAACAAAAACAAAACAGAATTATTATAAAAAGAAATTGATAATGGAAAAAAGGATTCTCATAAAATTTTACAAGTAATAAGAAAGTCGATAAATATAACTAAAGATAACAACAGCAACATTTTTGAAATAGCAGAAAATAACACAATAATATCCGATCCACTCATAGTTGCGAATAAATTTAATCAATATTTTTCAATTATTGGCTCGACAATGGCAAATTCAATACAAAAGGAGGGTGGTACTGTTGACACAAATACTAACGCACATGCTTACCAATATTTTAACAATTGTAATTCACTGTTTTTATTACCAGTTAACGAACAAGAAATTGATGAACACATTACTAGCTTGAAGAACAATTCGGCTTGTGGTCTGGATGGAATATCAGTTTCCTTTATAAAAACATTTAAAGCCTACGTCATACGTCCATTAACGTTTCTAATTAATTATGCATATGAAAACAATATCTTTCCAGAAATTCTAAAGGAATCTGTTATTACACCCATTTATAAATCAGGTAACCATCATGAACTAAACAATTACAGGCTTATTTGAGTAACCAGTCAAATAGCAAAAATATTTGAAAAAACGTTAAAAAAGAGACTATGCAATTTTCCTAACAAACATAGTGTTATATCCCCACAACAATTTGGGTTCCGTGAAAAAATTTCAACAGAAGACGCCATATTTCATGTAACTGATAAGATATATACAGCATTAAACAAAAAAGCAGAAAATCATTGCAATATTTTTAGTAGTGATCGGCCGATACGGATGATTTTTGCCGATACCGATAATCGGCCGATACCGATATTTTAGTTGCCGATACCGATATAATATCGGTATCGGCACTACATTTTTAAAAGGTCTGTAATTATTTAATACACGTTGATATATAGTCAAATTTATACCCATTCGGAGTCACGTGATAATCTAGTAATTTTACGTATGTCGATTCTTAAAAATGCAATTTTAGGGAAATAAATGACATTCCGTTTTGTAGGTTATCCTGACATATGCCAATTTCTAAAACAAGGTTGCTACGGGTTTATTCTCTTATATGAAATCAAACTGAATTTACAGGTTAAAGAAAACATAACATGTCGTAAAATGTAAATTTAATAAAGATATGTCAGCTGCTACATTAAAAACCTGCTGCGTATAGCAAATTTTAAGTCAATTTCTGTGCATGCATATTCTGTTATAGAACATTGCCATTTGAAGCCTATTTCCTTGCACAATCTATTTAGGGAAGAAACTGAATGTGAAAAATCTCCAGATTCTTCAACCAAGCATTTTTTAGATTTTTTATGGTTACAAATTCTTTAGCTACATACATTTTATATACAGTGTCTTGACTGCTTCGTCGACTTCCGTTTTAGCATTCTTCACTTTCTGGCTCATATTTTCGGTAAATTGTGCTCTCCGAGATATTTAACGCAAGAGAAGCACGGCGAACAGCGTTGGAGGGTGAAACTGTTGATTTACTATTATTAATATTGTACTCTTCATAAAAAAACGCATAATATTCAAATTAATTGTTGTGACTGCTCGTTATACCGCATGTCCGATGGTTTCTTTTAATTTCCAGTTTTCGGCTCAACAATTTTAGGTTTTATTACCCTTATCTCAATAAGTTACACGAAAAATATAATCTGACAGATTAGAAACGTCAAATTTTTAAAATTAATTTTATGAATCGACATGCCTTTTTTTCAAATTTCTTCCATTTCATCTATTTTACTAAAGATGAACAGAGACAGACAAAAGTCACGTGACTCCGAATGGGTATAATTTTGACTATACGTAAAAATTGTCAACTCCGCATCGATGCGGACGTGACATGAACCAATTTCGGTAATTCTCCGACAGTGTCGTGGTGATTACCCGTTTTACAGAAAGTGTATTGTTTCATTGTTTGCGCCAGTGCACAGTGCTGCTGCAGTTGCGGCTCAGATAACGATTGTGTCGTGCGGTATTATAATCTTTTAGGATTCAAATAAAAATACGATGGGAGAAAATAGCGAAAATAAGTTTTTACATACAAATAATTAATAAAATGGTTGATCTTAAATTTGCCGATATATATCGGCAAAATTTCGCCGATACCGATTATCGGCAAAATTTGCCGATATTGCCGATACACCGATATTTATATCGGTATCGGCCGATCACTAATTTTTAGATCTGGCAAAAGCCTTTGACACCATGTCTCATAACATTTTATTAGAAAAATTAGAAAACTATGGTGTAAGAGGAATAACTTTAGAACTATTTAAAAGTTATCTATCGGGCGGAAAGCAAGCCACAAAAATTAATAATACGGTTAGTTCACAAGAATTAGTAACCTGTGGCGTACCACAGGGAACTGTTCTTGGTCCAATCCTTTTTCTAATCTACATCAATAGTTTATTGCTGTGTGATATTGGGGGTGAAATCGTTTCATATGCTGATGACACGGTATTAATATTTAGCGATGAATGCTGGGATGATGTTGCCAAAAAAGCAGAGGAGTTGGTTAAACAAAAACTTGCTTACATTAAACAAAGATAAACTAAATATATAACCTTTTCACCTAACATAACAGGACAGCCTCACTATAGCAAATTAATTTTACATATGAATTGCAATCGTATAAACTGCCACTGTTCAACATATATTTACCAAACTGCAGAAATTAAATATTTAGGGCTAATAATAGACAGCCATCTTAAATGGAATAAACATATAGAATACACACACAATCGATAAAAAAAAATTAATATACAAATTTTACCAATTACGATTAATACTACATAAAAATACCTATACTAATCTCAACATATAAAGCTTTAGTAGAGTCTATACTACAATACGGAATCATCGTTTGGGGCAGTGCATATTCAACAACGTCAAATACCTTACTAGTAGCACCAAAACATACAATAAAAGTCATGCTTTATAAAAATAAACTATATTCTACTGAATTGTTATTCTCTGCAGCCAGATTGCTAGTTGTAGGTGGACTATACATTCTAAAAGTCATAAAATTTTATTACACTAACCCTACATTACAAATTAAAGTATCACACATCTACGACACTCGAGCCCAAACAATTGACAATCTTAATGTTCCCAATACAAAATTCACTTTACGACAAAGATCTATTAGATATATTGGCCCGAAACTCTTTAATTCCGTACTGATAGAATTAAAACAAATTAATAATTACAGCCTATCAAAATATTACTTAAGTTCCACTCTGTTGAACTAAAATTAGAACTAAACATGAACAATCTTTATACCTGAAAATCGTACGACACTCATTAATGACCAATAGAAAAATTAGTTCACGAGCCGTAACCAAGACAATAAAAAAATTTCTTGGAAATTTTTTGTAGGTAGACCAACCTAACTGTGAGGGTTTGTGGCGTTACGATTTTCTTACCGAATCTGCATTCGAGCATTAATTCATATCCGGAAATTATTTTCGTGCATTCCAACAACGTCCTAATTTGCCCTCGCGTCCCGCTCGGGCAAATTAATACGACGTTGTTGGACCGCACTCAAAAAAATTTCCGGAAAGAATTAATGCTCTTATGAGATTATATGTGAAAACTTCCGCAGGTGCACAACACAATCCCATTAGGGATTAATTGCAAGTGAAATGCCTGTTTCGTCAACCTAGAAAAGGCATTTGACAGGGTCCCACGGGAAGCGCTCTGGCTGGTGTTAAGGAAACTAGGTGGTACTCCAAAGCTTATCATGAAGGCATAACTTGTAAATTAAGTATTGATGGGCAGCTCTCAGACGAATTTCCGGTCACAGTAGGCGTTAAACAAGGATGTGTACTCGCTCCAACACTATTTGCTCTATACTTTGCAGTTACGATCAGGTAAGCCCTGCAAGGAATGTTCGATGCCATTAATATAAAATATCGTTACAGTAAAGAGTTATTCAACCTTTCCCGATTAAAGGCATCAACTAAAGTACAACTCACAAGGCTAACCGAAATACTCTATGCTGAAGATGTCTGTTTAGTAGCCAACTCCCCAGAGGGCCTGCAAGAAAGTGTTATGAGACTTGATAAATATTTTAAATTCAGCGTTTCGCGGGTGAGTGCTACGGAAGTGCGCCGCTAGGGGACGCGGAGTTGACGAGCGGATGTGCGGGAGGGGGAACGCGCAGTCTATCGCCGAACGTGGAAGAACAAGCAGGTTTGAGCGGGTGAAGACCGTTGTGTGTTTTTAAGTTGTTACAATTAAGGACACAGGACAAGTTAAGAACTTAGGTATTGAATATCGATGTGTTAGATGTGCCCCCTTATTTTTGTATTTTTTCGGAATAAAGAATATTGTCTTAAAGTGGTGAGAAAATATATCTTTAACATAGTTCAGAAGTGGGATACTTCCGTGTCTGCGTGATTTCCGGGGGAAATAGAGCAGAGGGACGTGTCCACAAGTGCCCAAGGCGAGCGAAAAAGCAAGAAAAACGGAATATTCAAGTGCTGTGGTAACGTGTCAACATGGCCGACGACGGATGGAGCGCCAGCCTGTAATTTGACCGTTAGGGGCGTGAACATCTTGTGCATCGAGAAAGGAAGTGACGTAGCGACACGTCGACGAGAAGGGGAAAAGCGAACGTGATTGGAACATTTTACGGAAGCGAACGAAGATTCTCGAGAGGATGACCGACGAGTTCGAGAGGTTCCAGGCGCGTTTGCAACTGCGCTGTGAACGCGAGGGACAAAGTGGGGGAGTGAGAGGTAGTGACAGCGAGAGCGACGACCTCATGATGTTGGGTGAACAGGTGGGAAATTTGGATCGGGCGGGAAGTTCAAGCTTTAACACGCCGGAGGTGAACGCGAACGCGGACAATAATCGAGTGAATACTGACAGTGATGTAATCAGAATGATGCAGATTATGACAGCAGAGAACAGACGAAGAGACGCTTTGTTTGAAAGACTTATCACACAAGTGACAGCCGGGCAAACGAGTAGTGCCGGGAGTGCGGTTACGGGAAATCAAATGGCATATCACATAATGCCTGATTTAACGAGGACAATCAGTACATTTAATGGAGAAAGTAAAAGTGAAGCAAAAAGGTGGATAGCTAACATAAGAAGTATGCAGCTATTGCACCGGTGGCCAGATGCTTTCACTTTGGAAACAGCTCGTACACATTTGGTTGGAGGTGCAAAACATTGGCATGAAAGTAACTGGGAGAAGTTAAAAACATTCGACGAATTCGCGGAGAAATTTGAAGAAATGTTCAGTGGAGAGTTGTCGCAAACGGAGAAGTGGAAGCGAATGACAGCGAGGGTGCAGAGCCGGAATGAAAGCATAAATTCCTACTTTCACGAAAAATTCAAATTGTGTAAGGACGTTAAGCTGAATTTTAAAGAAACCAAAGCGCAAATCTTAGTAGGATTGTGGAACAAGGATTTGTGTAATGTGGCAATGGGAAAAACTCAAGGCAACGAAGTGGAGTTGTTACAGGACCTGCAAGAGTGCGAAGAAATCGGTGATGCGAGGAGTGGACGTTTCCGGGCAGAAAAAAGTGAAAAGCCACACAAACCCCAAAACAATAGCAGCAGCTTCGTCGGGGTGAAAAGTGAACCTCAGGAAGCAACGAAACCAGCCATACCGGGTGCACAAAAGCATCCTGAAGTGAAGAAGGAGAAGTGGAAGTGTTTCAACTGCGGTGAACCATCGCATTTAGCCAGAGAATGCACTAAACCAAGAAAAGTGGTATGTTTCAATTGTAAAAAACCGGACCACATCAGCAGAGAATGTCCAGAACGTGTGACGCAGAGAAGTGAATCTGTGAATCAAGTGTGGAGAATAGGGACTGAACCAAAGAATTTAGCAGAAAGTGCGGCAACGAAGTTCATACGGAATGTTAAAATAAACGAGCAAGAAGCGATAATGCGGCCATTATTGCTGCATATGCATTTCACAGTGGTAACCGATTGTCAAGCGTTGGTATACTTAAATATGCAAAAAACTACAAACGCACAAATTGCTAGGTGGAGCCATTTACTTCAGGAATTTGACTTTGAGATTAAATTTAGGAAAGGCGAGAAGATGCAGCACGTGGATGCATTGAGTAGATCTCCAGTGGAAGCAGCCACGGACACGATGGAAGAAATCTACGAACAACGTCTGGAGGTTTACAATATAATGCCAGAAGAGGAGTGGATTTTGTTAATCCAGAGCAGCGATCATAAGTTACAAGAAATAATAAGAGTGCTCAAGTTGCCGAATAGTGAGCGTGATAAAGACGAAAAACAGGTTGTTCAAAAGTACAAGTTACGTAACGGACGATTAGTGCGCGAAGTTACTGTAAACGGGAAAATCCGAGAACTTTTTGTAATCCCGACTAGCATGCGGAAAAGTACGGTAATTAAATTCCATGATATGGCGGGTCATTTTAGTGTGGAGCGAACAGTGGATTTAATATTAAGAAATTATTGGTTCGCTGGACTGAGGCATTACGTCAGACAGCACATTCGTTCTTGCGTAGAATGCTTGTTGGTGAAAATACCTGGAGGTAAGCAAGCGGGAGAGTTGCACCCGATACCTTCTCCGAAGAGGCCGATGGGAAGAGTCCATTTGGACCATCTAGGCCCCTTTTTGAAAAGTGCGCGAGGGAACGCCCACGTTTTGGTAGTAATTGATGCTCTCACACGGTTTATTAGACTTTATGCGGTGCCGAGCACAAAAACGAGCAGTACATTGAAGTGTTTGCGCGATTTTGTGAACGATTTTGGTCTACCAGCGATGATTGTGACGGATCGCGGAACCAGCTTCACAGCTGACGGGTTCGAACAGTATTGCGCGAGTAATGGGATACGTCACGTGCTAAATAGCACAAGACATCCTCGAGCGAACGGAGTCTGCGAGCGAGTGAATAGGACCATTACGCCGGCGATTTTAACGAAAATGAAAACGGAGCGAATGTGGGACAGTTGTTTAAAGGAAGTACAACGTGACGCGAATAGTGTGGTAAATAAAATTACAGGGAAAACGCCATTCGAAGCATTGTATGGATTTCGAGCTAACTTTCACGATGGTGCTTTACGGGAATTCGCGGGAAACAATGACGATTACGTATTACCAGCGAAGTTACAGGACGAAGTGCGTGAAAAGGTTACAAACGAGCAGATAAAATATAAGGAGCGGTTTGACCGTAAACGGTATAAACACGAAGGATTTAACGTCGGGGACATTGTTTACGTGCGTTCTCCGCCAGTTTCCACGGGGGAACCGGTAAAAACACAAAGAAAATATAAGGGCCCATACACAGTGACCGGAGATTTAGGGAATGACACTTATAGGATTAATACAGTGGCAGATGGTGCGAACAGGAACTTCACGACCCAAGTGCACGTGTCCAGGTTGAAAGTGTACAAAAATCCAGTGGAGAACGAAAGCGGAGAGGACGAATCTACGAGCGAACTAGAGGAACCTATCCGGATTAGTGGAGGCAAGAAACGTGACAACGTCGCATGCGGGGAGGACGAGAACGAGGTCAAGGTCGCCGCTTCAAGGCGAGCAACGCGAGATTCCGAAGTGGGTCAAACAACATCAGGTGCTGTAACGGTGGCAGCGAGACCGGTTAACCTTCGAACGAAGCGAGAGGTGGGGAGGCCATTGCGGTTCAAGGATTACGTGTTGGCGGGAGGCGGAGATCAACGAGGACATCCGAGCGTTTCCCAAGCAACGAACCAGGAGGTCGTAAAATCAGGAATGGCCGAGTGATAAATATTTTAAATTCAGCGTTTCGCGGGTGAGTGCTACGGAAGTGCGCCGCTAGGGGACGCGGAGTTGACGAGCGGATGTGCGGGAGGGGGAACGCGCAGTCTATCGCCGAACGTGGAAGAACAAGCAGGTTTGAGCGGGTGAAGACCGTTGTGTGTTTTTAAGTTGTTACAATTAAGGACACAGGACAAGTTAAGAACTTAGGTATTGAATATCGATGTGTTAGATGTGCCCCCTTATTTTTGTATTTTTTCGGAATAAAGAATATTGTCTTAAAGTGGTGAGAAAATATATCTTTAACAGACTTCACTATGCATGCACCAGGTTTGGTTTAAAAATCAACTATTACAAAACGGAAGTGACGCAGCAGCATATACGAAATCAGATCCACCATACTCCCTTAAACATTCACATTGAAGTAAACCAACTTAGAGAAGTTTTAACTTCGTATACCTTGGTAACAACATAGAAGAATTGCACACGCAGCAATGACATATGGCAAACTACACCAGAAGCTGTTTAGTTCCCATGACATCACATTATTGCAAACTAAGCTCAATGTAAAGTACGTTTTTTTTCTATAATAACTGTCAAAGTGTTACAATGTTGGTAGACATGTGATTAAAACGGTAGGCAATTTTTATACCTCGTAGAACCTGGTAGAACTTTTTCAAAATTATGGTTATGTGTCAATTTTCAATGTCAAAGTTTCTTAATTTGAACTCTTGATAAATTTCTTTTTTTTAACATGGAATCATCATCATCATCAATAAAATCGGATAAAAAAAGAAAACCAAGAAATATTTTAAATGCAAAAATGAAGCAAGCGATATTAAATTATGACATATCTGTCAAAATGACAGTCATTTTTTTTAGTGGAAGAATAGTATATTATTATATGAGCGATTATGACAGCCATTATTCACGAAGATGACGTTTGCGCCACAAGCCAAAGGCGCGTGGTGCAAGTCATCTGAGTGAATAATGGCCATAATCGCGAATATAATACGATATTTTATCTACTCCAATGCAATAGGAGTCTTGTGTTCATATTTCCCAATTATGACATTTGTGACAGCTGTTAACTTCAAAAGTCGTTGAATAATAAGAATGAATTTTGTGATTGGCTACAACCTATTGAGTAATGAAAATATAATTTTCTGATTGATTGCAACTTGCAAACTATTGAATAATGAAAATAGAATTTTATGATTGGCTGCAAACTGTGAATTATGAATGGTCATTGTACAGTAGGAGTAGATAAAAGAACTAAAAATCTATGTAACAACATTATTAAAACTAGGGACCCTGCAGGAATGCAACTTTCCCCTAGAAAGTTGACCTTGAAAATTATTATAGAAAAAAAATGTACTTTATATAAAGCAGCTGTTCTACCTACATTAATGTATGGGTCTGAAACTTGGACTGCATATAGACGTCACATTAAAAAACTAAATCAATTCCACATGAAATGCATTCGCTCTATTATGAATATAAAATAGCAGGACCACGTTTCTAATACAGATATCTTTTTTAGGATTTACACCAGTTCAACAAAATAATTGTTATTCATGGCAGTGTTGGACATATAAAACAAAATAACTACAATTACAGAGTATCACAGAGGTAAGTAACACCTATTCTAAATTGTCAATTATTATTTAGGTATCGTCACGTGTTCGATTATCACTATTAGTCATTATCACTTTCACTTGCAGTTAGATAAAGGTCTTGTGGTAATTTACGTTTTAATCACGTATGTATTTGCCTTTGCCCTAACTCTTAGAATGTTGCACCTTCACAATTGTTAAAGTTCAAATGGACATTTTTTGTTAATTTCTTAATGTGTTCTTGAATAGTATACCGGGTGAATGAGACCACCCGTATCAGTATTTTTTTTAAAGAACGGTGAGTCGTAGAGAGTTGGGATAAAAAAAATTATTATAAAAGTCATACTAAAGATTCGAATGGTGATATTATTATTTCTCGAAAAAGTCAGCATCACGAGTAGTTTTGTCAACAATGTCCAGAACTCCAAAATTTTAAATGGCACCATAAGTCGAAAAACATATTGTTGAAAAGATCGTTAAAAAAGAAGAAAGTTTTGTAGGAAAAATTATTTTACTACTACCACACCTATTAAGTAATATTCGATTAAAGTTATTAAATTTTAAATTCGTTGTTAACAAACAAAATTGAAAAGTCGGCTTTTAAAATCTAGTTACCGAATTAAACAATGTTACAAGTGTTCAAAATGTTATTGACATTAAAACGTGTGTGTAACATTGTTTAATTCGATAACTAGATTTTAAAAGCCGACTTTTCAATTTTGTTTGTTAAAAACGAATTTCAAATTTAATAACTTTAATCGAATATTACTTAAAAGGGGTGGTAGTAGTAAAATAATTTTTCCTACAAAACTTTCTTCTTTTTTAACGATCTTTTCAACAATACGTTTTTCGACTTATGGTGCCACTTAAAATTTTGGAGTTCTGGACATTGTTGACAAAACTACTCGTGATGCTGACTTTTTCGAGAAATAATAATATCACCATTCTATTCTTTAGTATGACTTTTATAATAAATTTTTTTATCCCAACTCTCTACAACTCACCGTTCTTTAAAAAAAATACTGATACGGGTGGTCTCATTCACCCGGTATATGCCAAGTTCGTAATGAAGTTGATTGTTGGAGGGGGCATTCACTGCTATTCTGAGTATTTTATTTTGTAGGGGTTGAATTCTATTTACGTTGACTTTCTATGCGCTTGACCAAATTGCACACCCGTGTAAGATTAATGAACGTATCAACGATTTATAGAGTAGGGTGATACATTTTGCCTGTAGTGACAATTTTTTGTTGATCAGTGGATACCGTTGCACTAATCTAAGGTGACCCTTGTTTAGCTAGGTGAGGCGAGTACTTAAGTATATACCTAGGTACTTCACTGCTTCTGCAGAACTATTCCATGTTATGGTATTATTATCAATTGTTATTTACGGTGGAGCATTGATCCGTCTAAGAGTAAATATCTTTGCCGCACACTTGCCATGATTTATAGTTAAATTCCAATGCATGAACCATCTCGCTATGGTATTCGTGGCGATTTGAAGTTGTAGAATCGCTTCTGCTAGATATTCATTCTTAGTCAGCAAAACAGTATCATCAGCGAATAATGCAAGCAGTGGCGGTGCAAGAGCACCTTGGGTCCCTAAGCAAATATAAAAATGCCCCCCCCCCCACTGTAAAAAGATTTATATTCTTAACGAATTGTATATTTATAATTATAGTATATAAAGTAAACGTTTAACAAAAAATAAAATAACGTACTGTTATAACCAACAGAAATAGAGTAGTAAATGCCTAACATTTAACACATTTTATAAGTAACATATCTAACAAGTGGCAAGTGGCAGTGGAACAGTTCAGACGTATTGTGCAGTGCTCTGACCTGGAAAATTGCAGTGTGCAGTCTATGCTGCGTGTGTGGTTTTATGTAGGTCAGTGGACGTAATACGATATGATGAAAAGGCGATAAAATTCCAACGAAGGTTGGCGTAAGTTATCGTGCAAGGATGTTTCAGCATCCATTACAACCTACGCCAAATGAGGCGCTATCAATTCCACAAAACAGTGCGCTATTACAGGATAATTGCGTGAGATCGCCGAGTGAACAATTGCTTTATAATGCTTGGAAGAATGCTGAGCATGAACGAAACTGCATAGCTAACAAACTTCTTGCAATGCAGCAGCAACTCGAAGGCATGCAAAAAATGCATGCAGAGCTAGAAACCAAATACAAGGAGCAAGAAAAAAGTTTGGCGCAAGGTGCACCAGCCCAAATAGACGACGATAAACCGGTACAGTATTTCACTGATGAGGAAGAGTTAGCCAAGGAGACAGAATGGATAAGGGTAAAAAACAGGAAAAAAAGAAAAATGGATACGTCACTTAGCCCACCACAAATTACCACAAAGGACCTGGAAAAAGAAAAGCTTGAAGCTAAAAAAGTGCCTAAGCCTCCGCCAATAGTTGTGGATGGCGTAGAGAATTTTAAACAGCTCCACACAGCAATCGATAAAATGATGAAGAATTATCAAATTAAATTTATAAACAATAGCAACATTAAAATTAATGTACCTGACGAAGAAGGTTATAAAGCGCTAACGAAACTGTTGAACGAAAATGACTTTTCATGGCATTCGTTTGAAAACAAACAAAATAGACATATTAGGGTAATGGCTAAGAATTTACATCATACTTGCGACACCGAGCAAATAATCCAGATTCTACGGAAAAGAGGATATAAACTGATTGAAGCAGTACCCAAATTAAAATATAAAACTAAACAGCCACTGAATATGTTTGTACTTGTCTTCAGACATGATGAAGATATCAATAAAATATTTGGGATAACAGACATCATGGGCATAAGAGTTGAAATTCAGCCAATTCGAAAATCTAGACTAGTACCACAATGTAAGCGGTGCCAAGCTTATGGGCATACCCAAAGGTACTGCGCTAAGGAACCTAGATGTGTGAGATGCACCGGGAGACACCTCACAGCGAATTGTACAAAGCCAAAAGACGCAACTCCAAAATGTGTTCATTGTGGAAAAGAACACCCAGCCAATTACCGTGGGTGCATAGTAGCGAAAGAGATGCAAGAAATTAAGAATAGGCAGTTTAAGAAACCTAATCTACCTAAACAACCTCAAAGATCCATTCAACGTATAATAGGATCAACACAACAAGGAAACGGATCTAACACTAAGACCTATAGTCAAGCAGTATCCGGTAAAACAGATAAACAACATGAAGAGAAAAAGACGAACCAAACGAGCTCATCCATTGACAAGATGCTTCTGCAAATATTAGAGAAGTTAAATAATATGGATGAACGTATTTCCAAATTAGAATATCGTGCACAAGGAGCGATCCCTAAAACTAAAAATGGTTAACCAGTTAAGAATACTAGAATGGAACTCCAACGGACTGCTACAACATCAGCAAGAGTTGCAAGCAGTTCTTGACCTAGAAAAAATTGATGTCTGTCTTATATCTGAGACTCATTTCACGAGAGAGTCATACATCAAATTTAAAGGATTTAAAATCTATCATACGATCCACCCGGACAATGCAGCAAAAGGAGGAAGTGCAATCATCATAAAGGAATCCATCTTACATCATCAAGAAATTGGATACCAAACAGTGGAAATACAGGCTACATCTGTTAACATTAAAACAAAATCATACGAAGTGATAATCACAGCATTATATTGCCCACCGAGACATGCTATAAAGAAAGAACAATATGCAGATTTCCTCAATAGCCAAGGAAATAGATTCATCATTGGAGGTGACTTTAACGCAAAGCACATACACTGGGGATCTAGGCTAACTACAACTAAAGGTAGGGAACTTTTAGCAGCATTGAAACAACTAAAATGCGAAGTATTATCAACTGGTAAGCCAACGTATTGGCCTACTGATCTGCATAAAATTCCCGATCTCATAGACTTCTTTGTAATCAGGAATATTTCATCAAATTATGTCCATATTGAAGAAGCATGGGACATAAACTCAGATCACTCTCCGATACTTCTTACACTGAGTGACGGTGTAATCCAAAAAGAAAATCCACCGAGCTTGACTAACAAGATGACGGATTGGCAAAGCTTCAGAATAAAACTTGAAGAACTCATTGACCTTCCAGTTCCACTAAGAACAGAAGAGCAACTAGATGACGAAGTTGATCTGTTTGTTGAGAACATCCAACGAGCAGCATGGGACAACACACCTGAGCACATCCGTAGGACAAAAGGTAATAACTATCCAAAAGAGATTAGAAACCTTATTTCAGAAAAGAGAAAGCTGAGACGAAAATGGCAAAAGACCAGAGCACCAAGTGATAAAACAATTTTAAACAACGCTACTCAGCAATTAAAGCGCGAAATTCAGCGTATCAAGAACGAGTCGATTGGAGACTACTTGAGCGAATTAACTAATGACAGTAAAACGGATTACTCACTTTGGAGGGCAACCAAGCGACTAAAAAGACCAGTACTACATAATCCACCAATCCGAAATACAGACGGAAGCTGGGCCCGAAACAATACCCAAAAAGCGCATAGGTTTGCAGAACATCTAGAGAGCATTTTCCAGCCAAATGATGGAGAAGACCCTCAAGACTGGACTGAACCAGAGCAACAAGATGCCGTCATTAGAACTACTTCGCCAAAAGAGGTATCAGATGAAATTAAAAGAAACATCAACCCAAAAAAGGCCCCTGGCTTTGACCTAATCACTGGTGAAGTTCTAAAACAACTCCCAAGAAAAGCCATAGTAAAACTTTCCAATCTTATTAATGCATCCTTCAGATTGAAGTATGTTCCTAGGATGTGGAAAGTCGCAGAGGTCATCATGATCCCTAAACCGGGGAAACCTCCTCAAGAAGTAGCATCATATAGCCCTTAATAACAACCAAGTTGAAACTTTACTCATTTGTTTAAACTTAGCTTTATCACAAAACTTTTTCAAATTTGACTCTTCATTTTTTAAACAAAAGTCTGGTTTGGCCATGGGATCTAACCTATCACCTCTGCTAGCTGAAATTTTTATGAATAACCTTGAAAACAAAATTTTCATTGAAGCCCCCTTTACTCATAACATTATTTATTGGGGCAGGTACGTCGATGATATCCTGGTTATTTTTAATTCTAATAACCCTAATATTGATGATTATATCACCTGGCTAAACTCAGTACACCCTAATATTAAATTTACTTTTGAAATTGAACACAATAATTCTTTACCTTTTCTAGACATTTTGATTACTAAAAACAATAGTTCTACAACTAATTTTTTAAATTTCAGTATTTATAGGAAGCCCAGTTGTACTGACCATACTATCCCTTATTCTTCCTTTCACCCCTTATCCCATAAACTTGCTAATTTTCAATTTTTGTTCAGACGTTTACTTTCAATTCCTATGTCCATAGAAAACTTCAACAATGAATTTAACATCATTAAATACATTGCTATCAAAAACGGTTATCCTCTTCAACTCATTCTACCTATTTATTATAAACTCCGTATTAAATTTTCTACAAACTTAACCCCTATCAATAACCTGGATAACAAAACTTTTTATTCAATCCCTTATTACGGTACTATCTCAATGTCCATTAAAAACATACTGAGTAAATACAATTTTCAAATTTCTTTTTCTACTACCAATTCCCTTCAGAAATTGGTAGTTTTCAATAAAGATCCCACCCCTTTATTAGATAGATCTGGTGTCTACCGTCTCGACTGTTCGTCATGCAACTGCTTTTACATTGGTCAGACTGGACGTACTTTCAAAAAAAGAATCAAAGAACATTCTGCTTGCATTAAAAACAACAACTTTAATATCGACCAACCTAATAAATCAGCCTTTGCTAATCACATTTTGGAACATAACCACAACTTTGATCCTAATAAAGATTATAAAATTTTACATATAGCTAATAAAGGTAGGTTGTTGAATTTACTCGAAATTTTTGAAATTATGTCCAACAATAATGAATACAGACTCAATGAAGTCACAGATTTTGATACTAATTACATTTTCCTCAATATTAAATAGTTGTTTTGTCTTTGCCTTTTTGGTTTTAACTTTGTTCTTTTACTTTCTGACCCTCTCTGGTAATTTCAGTGTCATTGAATTTAGGGACTTTTGATCTGGTTCTAGTTATTTTTGTACTGACCGTAAATTTCCCATTCTAGTGCCTTCTCCGTCAGAGAATGGTCGCTATTTTACTTGCTATTTGTTAAATTTGATGTAATAACCAGTACAACGATCTTTATAACGTAGTTTGCTGGTTATTGAATTACTTTTCTTCTCCAATGTGGTGTTCTTTGTGAATTTTGTATTACTACCTCGCCTTCAGCGCATAACCTCAACTTAACCTAAAAATTTGAATACGTGGTTTCACCTGTTTTTAACCAGTAAGTTATTCTCTTTACATTGTACACTATTGTTAACCATATGCCTCTGTAGATGATCATTTTGGCCTGAAGATGAAGCCAGTTTGGCTTCGAAACGTCGCCTTTTTAATAAATGTACGTGGAGAAGACTACTGCGTTTTATTGCTTCTAATTAAGACACCTCCACTATCAGCATGATGGATCACCTCCCTGATCATATAGGCCTATCTCATTGCTGCCAGTGATTTCAAAATTATATGAAAAAATACTGCTTAAGAGACTAAAACCCATAGTAGAGGAAAAGAATCTGATTCCTTGTCACCAGTTTGGATTCAGGGAAAGCCACTCAACCATCGATCAAGTTCATAGAATCACAAACGTCATAGAAAAATCTTTAGAAGAAAGAAAAGTCTGTTCCACCGTCTTCCTCGATGTTGCTCAGGCTTTCGACAAAGTGTGGCATGAAGGCTTGTTTCACAAACTGAACCTGTTTCTACCACGACAATATTCACAACTTTTACAATCTTATCTAACAGAAAGATATTTCAGAATCAAACAAGAAGATGTCTATTCTGAACTAAAGGAAATCAAAGCAGGAGTACCACAAGGTAGCGTGCTAGGTCCGGTACTCTACTTATTATATACTAGTGATATTCCAAGCCTTGAATACGAAACAATAGCAACATTTGCTGATGATACCGCAGTTATTGCCGTCGGAAAAGATCATGTAGAGGCTGCTGAGAAATTACAAACCTCTATTGATAGAATTAACACTTGGACTAAAACTTGGCGTATCAAGTTAAATGAAAATAAGTCTGTACATGTAGACTTTACTAACAAACGGAAGCAACATCTTCCCATCATAAGCAACGAGACCCAGATTCCCTATGCTAACTCAGCTAAGTATTTGGGAATGACCTTAGACGCTAGACTCCGCTGGAGAGTTCATGTCAAAAAGAAACGCGAAGAGCTTGGTATCAAACTGAAAAAAATGTACTGGCTACTTGGAAAAAACTCCAAATTGTCAACATATAACAAACTGCTTTTATATAAGCAAATATTGAAACCTGTTTGGACTTATGGCATTCAACTCTGGGGTTGTGCCAGTAAGAGCAACATCCAAGTGATTCAGCGCTTTCAGAACAAAGCACTAAGGAACATTGTTGATGCACCCTGGTACTGCCGAAACAGAGACATCCATAGAGATCTTCAAATGGATACTGTTGATCAAACCATCGCCAAATTTGCCAGTAGCCACGAACATAGGCTGCTTCACCATGTGAACGTTGAGGCTATCCAGCTCCTGGACAACACAAACCTAGTAAGAAGACTCAAGAGGACGAAGCCTTATGAGTTAGTGAAATAGTGATAGTGCAAAGCAGAGTATCGTGCGGTTCGTGCTACATGCCATGATTAGTGTAGTTAAGTTACTAGAACACAAGGCAAAACTAGTGAGTAAGACCTTAGTTTAAGAATCTTCAAACGTAATCAATTAAGTTAGAATAAAATTACTCATTGATCTACATAAGTGATCAGATTGTAATAACATTAAGAGACCTTGTAATGGGTAACTTAATTAAAAAAAAAAAAAAAAACTTTGTAATCTTTCTTTAATCGAAGAAGTCGGGAAAAGTCGAAGTCATGATCATACCACAAAATGATTTCGACGAATGGAAATGGTTGTTAGTTTTTGTTGCTATGCCGAAAGGTAAAAGTTACTAGTTTACAAAAAGTGGGAGTTTTCGGCAGTTAAATCCTGCCGAAATTGATAGCTTTTCGACTCAGTAGAACAAAAAATGATTTTTTATTATACCTGCATCAGAATCGCCGTTTAAAGCACGCCTGAGCGTGCGAATACAGGCGATTAAAGCTCGCCGAGCTTTAAAGGTTGTCAAGGAAACGACTGAATGCAACAACGGACATGGACGCGACAACAACGTAAATAATTCTCGTAACTATAGTAGCAATATTATTATGCCCTCTCGATTTATCACCACAAAAATTATTTCTAAGTTTTTAGTGCGTAATTTATTTCCAGTATTGGAGGTATAATAAAAAATAGCGTAAAGTATTCGTGGATAACGCCGTCGTGCTCGAAAACTCGCGCGTGTTTTAAAGACCTTGTTATCCACTCATACTTTAATATACTATTTCATATCTATGACTCAATGTATTTGCTAATGAAGTTATTGTAGCCATTATTTCAAACTAAAGGTTTCGTTCGGCTTTTGTTTTTAATATTTTTCCATTTTCAAAAACTTATTTTACAAAGGAGGGAGTTGTTCATTGATAAAAAATGTGCTTTTAAAGCAGGATAAACTTTAAACATTCTCTCCATAGCAAAACTACGGGTGCACACAGTTTTTGATTGAAACTTAAACCTGAAATAATGAAAAGTTCGCAACATTGAAAAAGAGAAAAACAATCTGAGTAAAAAAGTAAAAAAAGATAGTGAACAAAAGAATTGTGTCGTAAAAGTGAACGTGTTCTCTTTTTTCGGCGGGCGAGCTGTTGTAAAAAGTACAACAGTCGAGAATTTTCGCAAATTGCATGCATAATACGCAAGCGACGGGCAGTAGACTTTAAGTATTCCTTTATTGGTTTGTCTACCAGCAGGACATTGGGGCCATTACAGCCTCTGAAACTAATTTCGACGTATTTCTCATCAATATAGACTGACAGATGCACACGTTGCATATTTTACAACGCGCGCCCGCTCGTGTTATTGACTGTGAACAGATTGGTTATTTCAATTAGTGCAAACGATTTGTGTTCATAATACAATGCAACAACTATAATATGATCAAAAATTGTTTTAATCTACTATGGCCATGGAATATTTCCTAATTTATGAATGCAACTATAACTCACAAAGCAAATCTCAAATTTTGACATCAAGTATAAACGTAGTTGCATTCATAAATTGGAAACTATTCCATGGCCATACTATATCAAAATAATCTTTGATCGTACTTTATTTTTAGTAAATAAACTTCAGAATATTTTGTCATACACAATAAAATTGCATAAATTTGGAAAATAACTAATACCCCACGAATACTGTAGCGCCCGAATACTGTTTGGAAAAAAAGGAGCATTACAGTCGTAATTAGTAATGTACAATTACCTTTAATTTAATAATTAGCAACATCACTGCCTCCTACACTTACAAGCCATGCTGTTGGAGATTTGGCAACGCTGATCGTAGACCAATTTTTGTACCGTTTATTTATAAAAATGTCAGTTGAAATGTGGCGTGTGATTAAATATTAATATGTTGGACTGCTCTAAGTTTGACGAAATACATTTATTTATATTACTGTACTGTTCGTGATAAATGCAAGTAAAATTGCTGCATGGGGTTTATTAAGTACTTCACTGAGGTAAGTAACAACATAACCTCATTTTTAGGGCATTTCTTGTAACTTTTAATTTTATATTTAGAATGCCACGAAGACGCTGTGTACCAACCACAACTGTACCTTAAAAGAAAATCGTATGCAAACTCTTAACAACATTGTCTTTTCCAATGAACGAGATCCGAAAGAAAGCATGGCTTCGTGCAACAGCACGAGAAGGTTGGACCCTAACAAAAAGTTCTGTCGTGTGTGAAATACATTTTAATGGAAAATGCATTTGAAAACGTTAGAAATGGGAGTGGCGAAATACAGAACTGTGCTGCATTACCCTCAATTAGCTGACAAAGCTGTCCCAAGCGTATTTCCAAATGTACCAACATATTCTCGTCGAAAGCGCCTCAAGAAAGGACAAATCCTGAATGTAGAAGAAGACAAATATTGGAAAGACATGCACAAACAGTGAAAGTGTTTTTAAGTGATGACACCAACAGTTTTTTGAAGATTATGGAACAATTTGCGTCACACAAATTTAGATTTTACCGAGCAGATAAGTTTATTATGTTCAAATAAGATTATTTACAGCTGTAGCACCATATTTTTTGCATATATGTTGTACTCTCAATCAGCAGTGGTGTATAGAAAGTTACAAACACTAAAATAATTACAGAAATGTTCTTTTATCCATGTGTTACATAGGTTAAGTGGTTTTATTTTTATATAAATATACTGTTACATGTTTATATTACTTGATTATGTAAATAAAACTCACCATTACAGAAGCTATCTTTAGTTAATTACAGAGTAAAATTTGACAAAGAGTAAACCTGTGCTCTTTAAAGCAGAATTATTTCAAATGGGAGTATTGTAATTTAGGACCACCAACTACTACAGATGCAATGTTGCCATGTCTAACAACATGGCTTGTAAGTGTAGGAGGCAGTGGCAATATGCCTTACAACGTTAGGGTTTTTCCTATTCGAATTAATATTGTATCAGGGTGTTCTTTTTTTCTGTGTAGTAACTGTATAAATATTATAATTTCTCACAACTCTGAGTTGAAATTGTTTTAACAGTGCATATATTCCATTAATATCTTTCTATTTATAAATATTTTTTACTTATAATGCAATAAACAAAGTTCCTGAGATATCTTGTAGAAATTTACATTCTAATTATTGTAAACTGTATATGTTGTAAAAATACAACACGCGCCCGCTCGTGTTATAAAAGTAAGCGCGCCTACCGGAAGGTTAAAAGAGACGTGTTGGCAATCATAATCTACGATAATTTTATTTTTGTTAAAAATTTACGCATTTTTTACCTTCTTATCATTTTATCTATTTCGATAGTGAAACGGGCCGATTCGTGCCACCTGTATTGATATATTTTATGTTTTTTTTATTATATACATTACCAGCAACAAGCCTAACCGTATCTGTTATGTCCTAGCAAGTTAAGTTCAAGCGTCACATAAGTAAGCGAATTGTATTCAGTGGCATTATAGTGTTTTCGCGCAAGTGTGATGTGATTAAAAGCGCAATACAGCTATTCCGGAACGCCAAGTGATAACAAAAGTCGCCGCGTTGCATTTTACGGGGAACTACATCGACGCCGTGACCGTGAATACGAGGCAAAGTCAGTCCCACAGAGACTCCCATAAAGTGCGTTGCGACCTGAAGGAGTCGCAAGAAAGCCCTAGAACAGTGCGTTGCGACCCGCCAGAGAAGCGCTGTGGGGACTCCACCATTTGGGGCAACATCGCCAGAGGTTCTCTGCAGCATTCAGTAGAAGAAAGCTGGAATGAACCAGGTTAGTTTATACACTAAAACTGTACTACAAAATAAGTGGCGAGTGCCACATTCCTGGGCGCTGCCCCAATGCCTGGTGGCGTACCAAGAACGACGGGGATTTACCCTGCAAGCGGCTGACGTAAGGTTGCTGCGTCATCGTTCATCGTAATCCGCTGTGTGAATTAAGCCGGCCAAATTGCGCATTATGTACGAACGTTATAAGAATCGACAGCATCGCGGAGCTCAATTCCATTTCACGGCAGATGCATTAAACTTGGCGGTAATATTTGAACTTTGGCGGCCTATTTAAACCGTTCTGTATGCCATAGCGTATGTCTTTTGTATTGTGTATTACTTATGTGTGTATTTGCTGGTATTTGTGCTTTTTTGCAGATTATATGCCTTTTTATGTAAACTGTTGGGTTTTCCTTGCTAGCCGTGTTCGCCAGTGTGAGTTAAATATTTCAGATGACAATGAGCTGACCTCAAACAATATTAGCTTTTTCTTAGCTACACTGACGATGTAAATAGAGCCTCATCTTATTCTTCTTAATATGGAATTTCGGCTTAGACCGCGTAGTATTAGTATATGAACACCCAGCATTTTCTGGCTTAATGTGCCTTGCACCTTGTAAAGTCGAGCAAAAATCCGAGCGATGGTCATGCTCTTTGGTGGCTCTTGTTGTTTGAGTATCTTGAGAACGAGGATACTTAGGCAGATTTGGCCGTTTTGCTGTTTGTGCATCCATATTTCCTAACATTTCGCAAGACTTTGCAGCTTGCATCATCAGAGTAAAATTTGCACTAAGAAGAGCTATTTATAGTCCTCTGTGCCAGGCGCGCGGAGTGGCGTAACGCTGGTTGGTCGCAAGATCGCTAGACGGAGTAGGTTGCCTCGTAACTGCTTTGAAGTGGGGGTTGAAGAAGTGATAACGCGTCACCATTGATACACTTATGATAACCCTTGTCATTATTGTCCGAGTCCAACAGTAAGTTACATCCTGGTAACGTTTCATCCAAAAACATGAATATACATTTTTCACTATAATTTTGAAATTGTAAATATTTCCTTTAAAAGGCAATCCGCCGAAATGACATGACTCTTCTCACACAATTTTCTTCCATTCACAATTTTGTATTTATATCCCATATTTGTTAATGTGTAGTATAATTTTAAACGACTCCCAATAAAATTCAGTTCCTCCCTTGCACACAGCAATAAATTATCCAAAATAAAAAATTCCAAATTTTCTTCTTAATATCTTCCCTGAAACTCAGTTCCTCTCAAATTAGAAATTCATTTTCTTTATTCATATTATCATTCGGTTATTGCTGGAGTTGTGATTTTGCTTCGTTTAGATATTAAACACAATTGCATTCGAAATCTAGCATTCTAAGCAATAAATTGTTAGAAATGTTGTATCTGTTTCATTCTTAATACTTACATCAAAGATTTGACCAATTCGTCCAATGATGGCTGTTTTACTTAAGTTACCATTGATATCTTTTATATTAGTAGAACGGCGATTTATAGCCTCTTTGGTTTTATTATTACCTAATACTGATTTTTCGTGGCATTTTATTAAGATTTGCCGAAGTGTCAACTTGACAATCCGGCGACCTGGATTTTGACGTTAGTTATATTTTGTACCTAAACTGTTGTACACTGCTAAAAATAATGTAAATGCAAAGCCTGCTCTAAATCATAACGCAAAAAAATAGACTATAGGTACTTTCCACGTTAACTGCGAATGATTAAAATAATAAATATTAACTGTACATTTAGATGACTGGAACAATATGTAGCGTAAGTGCTTGCAAAAGCAATGCCGTCGAAGCAAAGAAGAAAGGCCAGGAAATTAGATTTTTTCGTTTTCCTAAAGACAAGCAATTGCGAAAAGAATGGATTCGCTTGTGCTTTAGAAAAGATAAATTTGATTCTGAAAATAAGCGCATTTGCAGTAAACATTTCACACTTGATGACTATGACGATAGCATGCGTTCTAAGTTGACTAATTCTTTACCGAAAAACTAAAGAATGCAGGTAAGATAGATAAGAAACCAAAATTCACTTGTAGTATTGTGTTGGCTACAATTTTCGATTTCGAAGTTCTGACGAAAATAAATGTTTAGCATCTCAAAGAACAAAAAAGCTGTTTTAAAAAATATATTTGTCGCTATGCGCGCTCATCTGTGTGCGTGAAACGTTCATATGTCAAGTTTTTTTTTTAATATATCACTTTAGGGCGTCTTAATGCAAATATAATGTTTTTAACTTTCTAGCAATTCCTTCCTTACATTTGCCACATTCAAAAATTGAAAACGAAGTGTGTCCTACTGCAAGAGATGAACGTGCAGCTAATAAAAAGCAAAAAGCATTAGTAGCTACTATGCTAACAAGCGCCGAAGAAAACGGTAAAAATATTGACACTGTTCTAGAGCACTTGCCTGGTTCAAGTAAAGAAAGTGAGTATGACAAATTGCTAAGAAACTATGAAGCCCTGGTAGCAGAAAACACAATTTTAAAAAAGCAAGCCCAAGAAAATGAACAGAACACTCAGACTTTATTAGAAAAGGAATTAGAATTGGAAAAATATGCAGAACAGTATGAAGAAAATCTTAACGATTAGGATTAAAGAATTATTCAAGGAAATGTTTACACCAAATCAAATAGATATCATATTAAAAAGAAAAGTAAAGGCCCACTGGACTGCTGATGAAATAGCCAAAGCGTTCACTATCAGATATTAAGCAGACGATGCTACATATATCTGCGAAAAACTTTGAAATATCCTCTGTCAGGCATTTCAACTCTGCAACGTTGGGCTGCAACTATTAATTTAAGAACCGGAATTTTGACAGATGTATTAAATATAATGGAGGTATGTGGATGAACAAAGAATAACTTACAGCGACTTACAGTTCTTTCGTATGATGAAGTAAAAGTGTCTTCAACATACGAATACGACCAGAAAACGGACGAAATAGTAGGTCCACATACATATATGCAAGTAGTTATGGCAAGGGGCCTTTTTGACAAATGGAAACAACCAATTTTTATCGGTTTTGATACCAAAATGACAAAAACTTTATTGGAAAAGCTCATAACTAATTTATACTAAATTAATTACAATTGTGTATCGGACTGTGGAGGTGGTAACATGGGACTTTGGAAGGAACTGAATATTAATATTGATAATAGTAATTTATTATACAAGACGATAAAGTTAAATTTTATCCACGAGTGAATCGTTTAACGTCGAGACAAAGTCGAGACGTTAATGATTCAAGAGTGGATAGAAATAACTTTATCGTCGTGTATAATACAATATTTTTTTCTATAGCAAGAACTTTAACAATTTCAAAAGAAAAGAGGGACAGTCGATCACATTTCAAAATGTCAGTAGCTAGATTGTGTTGCTACGATAATACGAAGCTGTCATATTTAATTTAAACAAAAGTTAGAAAAATAAACTACTTTATTTACTAGCAACATGATATTGTACATTTTCGTCATAGAAACAAAATATGAAAAGCTACTCATAACTCCCAAGGGACTTGTCAAATTATTTCTCCCTCAAACTCATGGTAACCACGCAACTATAAATAATTTCTTAGCAACCATGCAATGAGCCAATCCTTGATGTTACTTACATATTCTAATTTTAAATGTCATTATGACATTTTGAAATTTCATACTATTCTTACTAATATGCTAGTAAATAAAATATTGTATGCACCACGGGAGATATTCATGTTCTTTACCTTCGGTTGACTCGGGCCAGAGCCCTCGGTCTGTAACACATGTCAACCTCAGGGAAAAAACATATTCATATCTCCCTTAATGCATAAATATCTATTATCTATCCTTGATGTTAAAGTGCTACTTTATCTACCCTTGCTGTTAAAGTAAAACTTGACTTTTTGTTGTGAGTTGATAAAAGCACACTTTAACCTGTGCTATAGAAAAAAACATATTCTTTCCATCCTGTTACAAACAATAAAGTGTATTTTTTGCGGATATGCCTCATCTACTAAAATTAATTCGAAATTGGTTTATAGACACTGGGTTTGTTTTGGATGATGGTAAAATAATAAATAAAAAACCGGTTGAACTGTTAATAGCAAGTGCAAACACATAAATAAGTTCTTGTCACAAACTTACGTCATCTATAATATAATTTTCCTTAATGTGTGTTTGTTTGTGTGTCTGTGGCACAAAATAAAATCTCACGTTCCGGCTTCACAGATGTTAATATTTGTTTAGGTTTTGTTTTTCTTATCTTAGCGCTCGGCTCGGAGCTTGACCTTTCGCGTATCCTATTTCACGTGCGCGCCGATTCAAGACTCGCAGCGCGTAGCGCTCGGCTTGCTTGTTACATATAAATTGTGAACGAACACAACGTCAGAATGTAGCTTTAGCTTCTCAATTATTGTCACATACCACAGCTACAGCCTTAAAACGCTACCTTCCTGGGGACGATAAAGAATTGGCAGAAAATGTAGGTGAATTTATAGAATTAATTAATCAATGGTTTGATATTATGAACTCCTATACGCCCCAATCAACAGTACCTACAAAACGACCCTATGGAAAAAATGTACAAGTGCAGAATGAAGTTTTGGATAGAATAAAGCTTATGTTTCGAAACATGCGAAGTACTTCTAAAGCATCTCTACAAATTTTTCAAAAAGGAGTTCTTATTTCCAGTTTATCTTTACAACAGCTGTATGTCGATTTGAAAGGAGAATATGAAATTTTCTATGTCTTGACACACCGTCTGAATCAGGATTGCCTGGAATTTTTTTTCTCAGGTGAAAAATACGTCTACTTACATATGTGCAGCAATAGTTATTTTCATGACAAGCTTCGAAAGTAGCAAATATCGTGCGAGTGTTGATTAGACAAACGAGGGCGTAGCGAAGCGAAGCCCGAGTGGATCTAAAACACGAGCACAGATATTTGCACTTTCTGGCGAGTTATGAACACTATTTTTTAGACGACCACTCAAAGTAAATTCTATTTTTAAGAATTGTTTTTATTTCGTTTGCAAAATTGATCGTTATATTATTATTGGTACAATTATAAAAAATTAGAGCTTGTTGGAAGCAGAGCAACGAATAAAGCAAAAGCGTCTGGATTATTTGAATCACGGTCTGCTGAATTGTGTGACAAACGTCAAAGTGACGTTTGTCACACAATTAAGCAGGCCGTGATGTGAATAACTTTGTGCCGTTACGATATGACTAGCACGATATAATATCGTGCTAGTGTATGAAATTGTCAACTTTCTGTAGTAGGCTGCTATCGCGATAATGTTACTTTCATACGTGGTCGTTTAAAAATTATATTAAATTCTTATTTGTAGTTGAGAACAAGAGGTGGTCTTCACGATCACCCATCTCCGTTAAATGCCTGGTACAGGATAAGGATGATTCTTTTAGGGAAAACTCCAGGTAAGAAACGCATATTCTATATTCACCGGTTATTTATGATTAAATAAATATGTAATTATGCTATCATTTTAGGATTAGTACAGAAACACACAAATGTACTAGCAAATGAAGAAGCTGAACAGGAGCAATATCTGTTAACATATACCTATAAATCTGAGGAGGCCAAGAATGTGCATTCGTATAGCATGCCATCATGGGTGCAAAGCTTGTAATTGGGAGGTTTAATGCAACCTTCTGTACCATGGCAAAAAAATGATATGGAACAGTATTTTAAGAAATTTCATTCAGAGACATTTCATAATGGGCCTGAAATTGTAGAACAATCTACAACTTACATTTCTAGAAAACTAAAGGGTATTCCAAAACTTTTAGTACGGTCATTTTGTAGACAAAGAACGTTTATGCGAATAAAATATCTAAATTCCTTAAGATCAAACTCGAGTTGCAGGAAGAGAATTGCAGATGATGATAAAAATACTAAATTAACAAAAAAAATTAAAAAATTTGTAAATTAAGTTTTCTGTTATTATAACATCATCTTTTTATTTTATATTCTACCGTTATATATAATTATACTTTCCACAGGGTATTAGAAGAAAAAAATAGGACGTATCTTCCACAAGGTGAAACATCAGACGAACTGTGGAAAGGTCTGCGCAAAAACATCACAGAATCAATTAAAGAGTCGCAAGCACCTATCGGTGCGTACAAAAAACAGTATTGGATGTCTGAGGAAACATTAGACTTCGTAAACGCTAGAAGAAGAGCGAAAGAATCGGGACTACACAGTCCATCAGCTCAGACAGAATACCGCCGACTAAACAGACTAGTACAAAAAGGCTGTCGAGCAGATAAAAACCATTACTACGAAGTTTGGAGGCAGTACTGCGAAGAACTATACAACGATCCGTTACGTACACCTATATGAATTCGTATTGAAGGTTTCGAAAGAGAACCTAATATACTGCTGTCAGAGTTCGAAGCAGCTGTCAAAAACTAGCACTAGGAAAATCAAAGGGAGTTGATATCGTCACAGCCGAAATTATCAAGCTGCTGGACAACTCCAGCAAACATGAGCTGTTCAAAATTTGTCAAAGAGTCTGGGAAACATGTCGATGGCTTGAGGACTGGATAACATCTGTTACAATACCTCTGCACAAAAAAGGCTCAACTAGCGATTGCGACAACTTTTTTTTAGATAGATAGATAAATTGTTTATTGAACATAATTTTTGATAGGGTTATAATAATATATTACATTAATCAGTACAAATTAATATATAACAGTTTAATAATAGAAAGATATTAAATAATAAATTATTTCTAAAAATTTACAAAAAAAAAATCACATTACGTACTATGGCCGGTACAAATTTATATATAATAATAAAAAAATTAAATAGAAATTATTTCTAATATTACCAAAGGAATTACATTATGTTCAAAAGGGGAAAGATCAGCATAGCTGTTTTTCACTTTCCCCATTCAATAAATTTGTTGCACAATTAAAAAATATTTTATGATGGTATAGGTAGGTATATCATTATGAATTTTGGATGTTTTTTAACCTTAGTTTATAGGTTTTCTGGAACTGCGATACAGTAGGTTTTGTAAAAAATATATCCGCGAAGGTGTTTAACAGCTTAGGCGCTACATATTCGAAACAGCTTTCAAATTTATTTGTTTTATGCTGCGGAATTGTATATAATTCACTGCCTCTTAGTGTTACGTTACACTTATATACTTCAGAGCGCTTTACAAGAACATTATATAAGTATGCAGGTTGTTTTGAATGTACAATATTATATAATAAAGTTCCATATAATAATGCAAACCTATTTTCTAGTTTTAAGATACATAGTCTGTTATAATGAGGTGTTACGTGATCTCTATATGGCACTAAAAAAGAATATCTTAAACAACAGTTTTGTAGCACTTGAATTTTGTGTTTCATGTGGCTGGTTAAAAAGTTATAGTATACTGTGCTTCCATAGTCTAAATAACTTAAAACCAGCGTGTTAACTAGATTCCACTTAACTTCCTTGGGAAGTATATATTTGAATTTCCACAAAGATTTAATTTTTGCGTAACACTCGCCACACTTTTTAACAACATGTTTCTCAAAATTTAGATTTTTGTCTATAATCAGCCCGAGGTCGCGGACGTTCTCACTAGTTTTTAATTCATTACCTTGTAATACTATTTGTTTTGTTAAGTGCATATTTGCTTTATTTATAACGGAGTTCGTGCCTATACTTATCACAGTGGTCTTTTGAGGGTTTAATCGTAGTCCATTTTTCTCTGACCATTCTAGTATACATTAAAGGTTTGAATTTAATTCGCCAATCAGAACATCTATTTCTTCAGGTGGACATGATTTATATATTTGCGTGTCGTCGGCGTATAGGTGAGTATTCCATTGGTGTAGTACCACATTCGGAAGGTCAGCCGTAAAGATTGTAAAAAGGGTAGGTGCTAAAACACTGCCTTGTGGGACTCCGTATAAAACTGGTAATTCATTGGATGTTTTGTTCTCAATTCTAACTACTTGGGTTCGATCAGATAGGTAGTTGCTAATCCACTGGAGTGTTTGTACGTGGAAACCGTAGAAATTCAACTTAGCCATAAGCAGCTCTCTATTGATAACATCAAAGGCTTTACTATAATCTAATAGAGTGAGGTAAGTGACTTCCGAATTATCTATATTTCTTGCTAAGTCTGTTGTAATTTTCATCAGTGCAGTGGCAGTGTTATGTTTAGCCCGAAAACCAGATTGTGTTTTAGGCAATAAATTATTTTCACGGATATGTTGGACCAGGTGTTTATTTATAATTTTTTCGAGTACTTTCGACATCGTGGGTAGAATGCTAATAGGTCTGATTTCATTGAGTTCCCTAGCTGTACTTACTTTAGGTAATGGGTTGATTATTGCTTTCTTCCACTTGTCTGGTGTGATACCGGTTACAAGAGATGCATTTATAATATCAGTGAGTGCATATTTACAAAACGGAATTATTAATTTTAGCATTTTCAGGTTAATGTTATCTATGCCACTGGCATTGGATTTTAAGTTATTTATAGTTTTTTCAACTTCTTCTACTGATGATTGGATCCATGGTTGGGGTTGTCGAAGCTCGTTAAATGTGTTTGAACGAAAGAAGTTCAACGTATCATTATCTACATTTGCACTCTGCACGCTGTTTACAAAGTATGAGTTTATTAGATCGGGGTCCTTTATGTCTTCAGCTATGACGGGTGTAAATTTAGTGTGAATATTCCATGTCGAAAAATTTTTCCATAGTTTGTTTGGGTTGTTTTTGCTCATACGTATCTGGTACTGAATATAGGCCGCTTTTTCGTTTTTTATTGCAGTTGATAAGTAGTTACGTAGATCTTTATAATAGTCAAGGTGCTTTTGTAGTTTCGTCTTTACGTATTTTTTATAGGCTTTATTCTTCATATCGATAATCAGTTTTATGGTATCTGTAATATATGGTCGATATTTATGTCGCAAAATGACGGTTTTTGTGGGAGCATGTTTGTTAAATAGTGTGAGAATCGCTTCATTGAGTTGGTCAACTTTAGTTTCTATGTTTTCAGTTTCATATATATTCCTCCAGTTCATCATAGCCGCATCTCGGTTGAATTCACCAGGGTCAAAGTTCTTAAAACATCTGTATGTAATTGTAGACGGGTTCGGTTTTTTCTGAAAATAGTTTAGCTCGCAATAAGTGAGCATGTGGTCTGTTATGTTTACTAGAAAATCGAAATTATCACATTCCTTTACTTCAACATTATCACTAATACATATCACATCGATGAGAGTTGCAGATTGTCCTGTAAGTCTTGTTGGCTTTGTTACAATTTGTTTCATATTGAAAGAGCTAATAAGGTTTTTGAAATTACGAGTGTAAGGTGATTCATGATTTAATTGGTTTATATTTACATCTCCGACAAGAACAACATCATTGGTTGTCACTGATATGTTAGATAAGGCCAATTCAATTTCATCGAGACTTTCGTTATTTATTTTTGGTATATAAACTGCTCCTAGGGAGATTTTTTTGTTTCCAATTACAATACAGACTAATCACATTAATATCCCACGCGAGCAAAATCTTGTTGTATATAATACAAGCCCGTCTAAGCACGTATACGTCTTGACAAATAGCACCTGAGCAAGCTGGATTTGTAAAAGGAAGGGGAACAAGGGAGCAGATACTGAACATTCGTCGGCTGATAGAAAAAGCCAGATAGTACTACAGTCCGCTATATCTGTGCTTCGTCGATTTTACCAAAGCTTTCGACAACGTCAACTGGCGAAAACTATGGGACGTACTAAAACACATGGGTGTTCCCCTACACCTCATAGAATTAATCAGACAACTATACGCAGAAAGCAAAGCAGTAATAAAATTTAACAACGTCCTCTCAAAAGAGTGCAAAATTAGCAAAGGTGTACGTCAAGGATGCGTTCTTTTACCTTTGCTTTTTAACATATACACTGAACACCTAATGAGACATGTACTCGATAATTGGGAAGGCGGTGCAACTGTTGGCGAATATAAAATATCCAACCTCCGATTCACCGATGACACAACACTAATAGCAAGAAGTCAGGAAGAAATCGAAACGCTCATAAGAAAACTAGAGGATACCAGCAACGAGTATGGGTTGAGTATTAACTACCGCAAGACCAAAATTCTAATCGTGGATAGGGAACATAACAACCATCCCAATATCACCCGTATTGCGAAGTGCGAAGTTGTCTCACAATTCGTCTACCTGGGAGCACTGGTGGACAATCTAGGTGACTGTGGTAAGGAAATTAAGCGAAGAATACAACTGGGAAGGACTGCCATGGCACAAATGACTCAAATTTGGACTGACCGAAATATTCGCATAGACGTCAAAATACGTCTCGTTCAAGCCTTAGTTTTCTCTGTGTTCATGTATGCGGCGGAAACATGGACGGTCAGAGAGGCTGAGCGCAAGAAAATAGACGCATTTGAGATGTACTGCTGGCGTCGTATGCTTAGAGTTAAATGGACAGCTCATCGTACAAACGAATCCATCTTAAACGAAATTAAGCCCCAACTTCGCCTCTCTTCACTTGTTTCTAAGAAAGCCCTCAAATTCTTTGGCCACATCTCCAGAAGAGAGAACATGGAAAAAAACATACTACAAGGAAAGCCAGATGGAAAAAGAAGACGAGGACGATCGCCCCAACGCTGGATTGACATAACGCGAAAGGGTGTTTTACGCATGATCCAAGATAGAGGCGCCTGGAGAAATTTTCTGGACGAGACATTTCCAAACCTATCATATTAGAATCACAACACATTTGGAAAGATGTCATGATGTAGAAGAAGATATAATTATTATTGTTTTTTAAGTTTTATTTGCTCTTGAATTTGTGTTATTTTTTATAAACGTGCTAATATCTCTTTTATGTATAATAAGACTACTCCTACTTATTAATAAAGGTGCGTAATTAATTACTGTTTTAATAATTAAGCAAAACTCAATTAATATGCTAGTGGAGTACTTGAAATCTGAGAATGGCTTGGTAACGATTCCGGCCATTATTTTTTTAAATTTTTTTTTATATATACTTTGGGTCTGTATTTATGTCTGGAGGTGAATGTGACCGCACTATTCAATGGAGGAGGGGATAAATTGGCCCGAAAAATGTGCAAAAATGGGTTTTTCACGGATGCCTTCGACAATTCAATTGGAAATAAGAAAACGTTCAAATAAAAAATGGAGCTATTCTGAATACAAACAATTTGAACTTGGATATACGAAAATCGGTTAACCGGTGCGAAAGTTACAGCCCTTTGACGGACCTCGCAAGTTGGAATTGTTTCTCAGGGATTTACTACTCAGGGCGGTCGGTCGGATCCTGTTTTTGGGGGGATGGCATGCAATTAGAGCGTCCGTTTTTTTTAATTTATAGATTCACGGGCATACGAGAAGATGTGCCACGGGTAAGGTGTTTGGTCTAAAGGGGGCAGAGGGGGAGGGGCGGCCGCAAAAACCCATTCAAACCCGCCTAATTGCCTCTGTAATTGGCCTATTTCAAAAATATTAACGCCAAAAAATCCCGCGCTGTGCCTCCTTAAACCAACACAAAGGATTTTAAAAACGCGCGGTAAATAAAAAAATTATAGCAAAAAAAGCCTTTTTTATAAATTTTTTTAAAAATTAAAATTGATTTTTTGGGGGTAAGAGAAAGCGAAGGGTGTAAATAAACTACATGATGGGACGCAGTTTTTTTTCCCCACAATCTGGACTCGGGCACATTTTTGTCCGGAGGTTAGAAGGGAAGGGGCGGGGGGTCAAAGTTCCCGGCCCCTAGCAGGGAGACGGAAAGGGTTACAGTGTTTACACTTGGTTCATAATGAAGATCTATCGTTCCTCTTCATAATATATTTGTCTCAATTTCCTACGTTAATTAGGGCCTGCAGGAGCCCGAGATACAAATTAGAATTTGCAATGCAACCAATAAGACAGTAGAACAATGAGCGTAAGCCACGTCCCCGGCATCCCGCTGCTACTCGGCATAAAATGCATTGCAGATTCTAATTTGTATCTCGGGCTCCTGCAGGCCCTAATTAACGTAGGAAATTGAGACAAATATATTATGAAGAGGAACGATAGATCTTCATTATGAACCGGTGTAAACACTGTAACCCTTTCCGTCTCCCTGTTAGGGGCCGGGAACTTTGACCCCCCGCCCCTCCCCTTCTAACCACCGGACAAAAATGTGCCCGAGTCCAGATCGTGGGGAAAAAAAACTGCGTCCCATCATGTAGTTTTTTTACACCCTTCGCTTTCTCTTACCCCCAAAAAATCAATTTTAATTTAAAAAAAAATTAATAAAAAAGGCTTTTTTTGCTATAATTTTTTTATTTACCGCGCGTTTTTAAAATCCTTTGTGTTGGTTTAAGGAGGCACAGCGCGGGATTTTTTGGAGTTAAGATTTTTGAAATAGGCCAATTATAGAGGCAATTAGGCCGGTTTGAATGGGTTTTCGCGGTCCCCCCTCCCCCTCTGCCCCCTTTAGACCAAGCACCTTACCTGTGGCACATCTTCTCGTATGCCCGTGAATCTATAAATTTAAAAAACGGACGCTCTAATTGCATGCCATCCCCCCAAAAACAGGATCCGACCGACCGCCCTGAGTAGGAAATCCCTGAGAAACAATTCCAACGGGCGAGGTCGGTCAAAGGTCTGTAACTTTCGCACCGGTTAACCGATTTTCGTAAATTCAAGCTCAAATTGTTCGTATTCAGAATAGCTCTATTTTTTATTCGAACGTTTTTTTATTTCGAATTGAATTGTCGAAGGCATCCGTGAAAAACCCATTTTTGCACATTTTTCGGGCCAATTTATCCCCTCCTCCATTGAATAGTGCGGTCACATTCACCTCCAGACATAAATACAGACCCGAAGTATATATAAAAAAAAAATTTTAAAAAATCATGGACGGAATCGTGGGCCTTTTTTCCAGTACTCCACTATGCCTGTTCTACGCCTATTCGTAAAAAATAATACTCGAAGACACATACCGACATATAACCAAATTGATCCATTCTACACTGCATGTGCACTGCCTGCTTACAGCGTTCAAATCAGCATACCTGTGACGTATTCGCGCCACGGCTCCTATTGGTTGAAAGTTACGAGGCAACCTATTCAATTTAGAGATCTTGGGTTGGTCGTCCGAGTGCAACGTAATCCGTGGGGCGTGGCTGTATGACGCACAGTGGTTGTAATGCTTTAGATCGTGTATCACAGGGGTCCAGGTTTTACTAAGCTTAAAGCCATCTTCCCTGTTGATATTATTTGGATGTTTTTCTATTTCTATGGCTTCACGTATCACTCGCGGGAGGTAGTGAGGTATTCTGGCAAGTACTCTGGCGTTACAAATTCTATGGTGTGCCCATTTGTAAACGTATGCTCAGCTACGGCTGATTTTGTGATGTGTTTGTGTTTGCAATCGCCTTTATGTTCTTGAAGTCTTAGATCAACTGAACGACCAGTCTGTCCAATGTAACTCGAGCCGCAAGAACAAGGAATGTGATATAAGCCAGCGGCTTTTAAACCTGAAATCTTGTCTTTTACGAGCCACCAAAGAGCATTACCATCGCGCGGGGGTTTGCTCGACTTCACAAGCTGCAAGGCACATTAAGCCAGAAAATGGTGAGAGTTCATATACAAATAGTATGCGGTCTAAGCCGAAATTCCATGTTAAGAAGAATAATTCGAGTAACCGCGAAAACCTCAAACAGTATATAAAGCCTCATAGCTCACCGACTGATTAAGCTAGCGAACCAGGTGTAGGGCTAGGTAAAAGGTACCATTACAATGGCCGCATTCTCCTAAGCTTATAATTTTTGTGCTGCATACACAACAGAATTATTGCCGACTATTAAGTGACTAATAATGCTTCAAACCTGTCTTACTTAGCTCTCTATGGCGTAAAATAATTGGTTTCTTATACGACATACGTTTATATGTTTCGCCCACAGCGAAAAGCTAAACGTGTTACACACGGTAGTGTTTTCTAAGATTATATAGCGCAGCCACAGTCACATAAAAATACCTAAAGCCTCTGTTAAAATTAAAAAAAGAATGTTGAATGACATGCAGCCCAAGATTATGTATGACCATAAAAACAATGTAGCAGCGAAGACGAAGAGAATGAAAGCAATATTATACAAGGTGATTCATAAGTATGGTCATTAAGTTAAATGGGTTTGTACTGACCTCAGTAGAAGTTTATTTTACTAAAAATGTATCGTTTACTGAAAAAAAATCGCAATGGGTGTGAGAACCACGGGCTAAATCGCTGAGAGTACAATCACCTATAAGACTCCAAATGTGATTGAAATACCCAACCACATTTGCGAACTTTAGTTCATAGAACTTCATTTCAGTGACCATCAATCAGTTTGAGCAATTAAATGTTTTAATTTTTTGTAGGATTACTATTAATTTTTGGGATATAGTTTATTATGCAAAGTTGTTCTGTTTGATATCCTCCAACTACCCTTACATTTAATTACCATACTTAGGAATTACCCTGTATATTAATTGAAGGTTGAGTAAAGGTTTACTAAATATTTATTCCGTGATACAGCAGAAGTAGTTATTTCATTTGGATTAGGTATTTGTATTTGTTACCTAGCTCTTTATGAATTTTTATTAATTGCTTTTGTTCGTGTTTTTTTGTATTTTAGATAAATGTTTACTTAAGCAATAATGTTTAATCATTGCTGCAGGTAGTTTTAATCACTCGCTTGTACAGTTCTTGTGAAGTTCTGAAAAGTACATTATACATGAACGTGAATTAACAGCTGGGATTTTCTCAGATTTAAATTTGCCGCCTACGGATTTCTACGGATATTTTGAAATGAACGTACAGTGTTACCGAGTTGACAGCACTGCTTCGAAGGTTCAAAGTTCGACGTGATAGCGTGATTAGGTATTGTTTTGTGAGCGTGGCAGTTTTGCAGTGCTAATGGAAAGTGCCGGCTGCGTTTCCTCCTCTGTTCTCTGTAGATTAGTTTTACTCGATAATCAGTTTTTAGTTTGCGTTTATCACCGACTGGTATTGTGATTAGTAAAAGGAGGAGAGGTAAGCGTGACGATTAATTTTATTTAATTAAGGTTAGAAAGTCATAATTCTGGAGTGTGGACTGATACTGACGATACACTTCAATGTAGTGCGTAGAGGGCAAGGAATGTGCACCCATATTTTTGGCATCTGGTGCGGTTTTCTGTTGAAACCTTGAAACATTCTGGATAACTATAAAACTATACAACATAAAACTATATCAAACTGTTCTTCTCTATAAACTTATGTGTTATGTGTATTTCAAGCTGCTGCTTACTGCAGCGAAATGATAAGTTGCAGAACAAAAATGATAAAACCGATGTTAAATCGATCATAATTGGTTTATAATTGAACAATGTGCGTCTTAATTGTTTTCCACAGCTCACCTAACTACTAATAGGCAATAGCCTACCGTGAAACTACTAGACAGTTCGTTCCTGGAGTCTTCGCTGGCGTCATATACTTTGAAACAATCTCGGAAATGACCTAAAATTACTGTTGGAACTATTTCCCCTTGTTAGTAGAAGAAAACATCCTAAATAGATCATTTGCACATTTGCTTCATATGTACCTACATGACGTCAGAAAAAAGATCTCTCGGACAAGCTATAAAAAAGTAATTTTAGTAATTTGCCGATTCTCTTCTTATGATCTTATGCTACACTTTTGACGTTTTCACGAGAAAAAAAATTGTGCTGTTACTTATGGAAATAACTATAGTATATACCTATAGTGGACATATCTCCCAATTTAGCAATATTTTTCCTTCAATTTTGGCACAGTAATGCTTTGCATATGCTGGTAGGTAATGACGTAGTTTGAAGCTTTTATAATACTGGTTTTTTAAAGTAAAAAGGGCACTTCTAAATGTGCCAAGTTACTACAAATAAACCAATAGTAAATAACGAGCTGGCAGATTTTAAAATAATTTAGATATTTCGTGGGGCTAGTGTTTCTGCATTTTTTTTATTCCAAATTCTACATTTTATATTGCATAGCACTCACAAAAAGTACTACTAAAAGCTGGGTCGGTCAATGCGGACTGGAAGCAGGTAATCACCGAATACAATAAACTGCTTTTCCCTACACTAACCCTTACGTAAGAGCCTTGAGTGGACGAATTTATAAACTTGTTCAGTCAACGGTAAGAGGTATGTAAGTATGGTTAAACTATGTAGTTGCATTACCTGCAGTTTGTGGTCCTGAAAAATTATATTTGCACTACCTGCTTACTAAAATTGTGTTTTCTGCAATATTGTGGCTCGTCCACTATTATTAAAATGTTTAAAAAAAATTAGTATTTGACAACTAACTAGCCTTTCTAAAAACAAAAGCACTAGTAACAAACATTGGATTGGATTGATGGACGACATGATTTTTCTAGATTTTTTAATCTTTGGACACAGGTTAAATGCTCAAGTTTATCTTCAAAACGAAAACTCCAGTAAAAAAAATAATGAAAGCCAAAAATCTGTAGATGAAATTGGTCTATCATAGTTTCTAAACATTTTAATGATAAAGGGTGAGACACAATATTGCGGCAAAAAATACAGCAGTGATAGCTGCAACAACGCCCCCCTGTGCATCAGTTTCCGAACTATTAAGAGGCTGTATCAATACCGAGTCGGTATTGGCTGTATTAGGTATTGCTCATTGCTCAACAATAGATACTCGCTTGTGCCAAATATGAATACTCTGTCAAGGGATTCTTGATGTTTTTTTCGTTTTGACCCTGTAAATTATCAGGGATACAATTTTGTACGAAGGTATGTTAGCCTTAATCTTCTTTTGATCCGAAGTTTCACCAGTATCATGTATGCTACTTAATATGAATACCCTGTATGCATGTCATTTTATAAACTTCTGGTAGTCATCTTTAAACTTATGCCTATCTAAAAAATAATTTTTATATTTGGAAGGTTTTCTTTTTCGTTTTCCCTCCGATTTAGGGTTGCTAGATTGAAAACTTAAGATTTCCGGGAATTTCTGAGGCGATGGTTGAAAATGGATAACAGTAAATTCCCGTTAATCCGAATCAATTAAATCCAGCTCAATTCGAGGAATGGAAATACCCTAATTACCGTATCATACAATCAACTGGAGTATCTTTAGTTAAATACCTATCTATACAACAATTCATAGTTAAAATATATATACTCCATTTACTTGACATCTGCACTGTGAAACTCACGTTATGTTGGCACCACTATTATTTTTCACATTTTAACAATTAAATTACTGTACAGTCTAATAAAAAACACATTATTTTTGAGGTATAGTCAAGACATTTTTCTAAATTTTGACATTGACAGTGCAGATGTCAAGTAAATGGAGTATACGTCAATGCATTTCACGTAATATTATTCAGGGAACCTAATCTGCGAATCTAATACCTATGTTTTCGACATATAAACTGATGCAAGGTTTGAGATAATTAATAAATACATAGGTGATAAAACGGTAAATGTGGGAGTTTTCTAGAGTAAAATAAAACGCTAAAACGTATTATATTAAGAAAGAAACGAAATTGCAAATTAAAACTTATGAAATGCAAAATTGCTGGGGTTTGGTCGGTTTTAAATTGTTTTATTTTTTAATAACTGACAAAATCTTGAATTCTCATTTTACCGTTTTATCTCATCCTGTTTTTGTTTTATGGCACTGATCGTTGACGCCCCCACGCTGTATTTTATCGCTATTGCTTTTGCAGGAATTCCGCGTTTAAGTATGTCTAAATAAAAAAGCCTCTTTGTCGCGTATTGATAACGCTTTGTTAGCACGTTTTGTCGGCACTAATGTTATACAAAACACGCACTGGAATTCAAGGACGACTAAACAATGCGCATGCATGGTCCATAAACGCACATTTGCTGAAATCCGCAAAATGTTTGATCCATTAAAACCGATTTGGATTGTCGTAGAGTCCAACCCACTTGCATTCGCGTTACGCTATTCTTGTATTGACATATTTGACGCTTCGGATTACCGCGAATTTCGAATCACGGAACTTCGGATTAACGGAACTTTACCATATCAAAGAATCCGAGTTAAATATTGCATTAAACCATGTTAACCTACACACATTATTCCAAGGGAAAATAAAATAAAGATTAGGTATTGTGAAATAGTATATTATGGGACAAGTGGTTGAAATAAAATTTCAACGTTGAGAGTGTAACTCGAGACGTTGAAATTTTATCAGCCACGAGTTGCATATACAATTTTTTCTACGATTTTTAACAAATTAATGCACTTTAGAAAAAATTAAACATAAAGTGACATTTCTCTTGTCAACAATTGCATGTCAAACAGTTTGAAATCGCGGTAGTCGGAACGTTTCAATCTCTAGTGGTTGAAATGCGATTTCAACCACCGGAATCAATGTCAAAATGCCTGATTTCAATGTCATGAGTAGCAAAAACCTTTTTATTATTTACTACCATCGAGTCCAATTCGGTCCAATTTATACTTTGTATTCTCTGGTCAAAAATTAAAAAACCACAACGTCACATTCTCCTCGATAATTACTATCTGCAACGCTGTCTAGTGGAAAATTTGGTGCGAATTGTAAAGTAATCTGTACTGTTATTTATCAGATACATATATGGTGACCACCTTTCAATTTATATAAACCCTGAAATCCTTCGTGAATAAAAAAAGGTTTTCTTCAATGAGAAATACAGAATGTTTATAGAAAACCAAAAAAGCAAGCAAATAAAAACAACGTTTCCATTCCTTACTATTAATGGGTAGCAAATATAATACAGGGTGTAACTCAAATACTTGCCCATACGTCACAAATTGGCCAAAACAGTTCATATAAGCATAGTTTCAATTCTCAACCTTTACGGATACACTAATGGAGGGGAGGGGGCTTTTTGTGAAATGGTTTTTATTTTTTCCGTACGGCTTTAAGAGATTAAAATTAGCCAACTCGTATAAATGTTTTTATTAAAAATTCTTAACGTACAAAATTTTGTATAAAATGATTTGAAAAATCTGTTTTACTTGAAAACGTTTAGCTCGTTTTACTTTTTTTCTTAAAACCAATAGTTTTTTACAAAACAAATACAGTATGGATTGCCAATTTCAACACCATAAAGTCATACTTTTTTTTAAATCTTAAGGAAGTCTTCTATTGGTAGAAAATATCTCCCTGTCTGAATGCGTAATGTCATAGGTGCGGTTACAAGAGACAATTTCCTTTTTTTTACTTAACTGTCGAAGGAACTGGTGTTTTTTGTTGTTTTTTTAATTTTTGATTTTTATTCAATTTTCACGTCTATTAATACTTTTTTTGTCACAAATACTGCGCAAATATCAATAACGTTTTTTGTAGTTGAAAAAAATAATAATAAAGGCATTAACAATAATTTGAATATCCTTTCCCAATTTTCAGTAAAATGACAAAATCCAATTTCAACTCCCGCCCCCATTTATCTCCTAAATGTTGAAATTGAACCTATGTTTAAATGACCTTATTTTGTCAATTTGTGACTTAAAATCCGCCCTTAAAATAATGCCAAACATTTCAGTTATACCATATACATACAGGGTCCCGAAATGATGCGGGGTGGAAGGTATTTCTAAAACTATGAGAGTTATATGAAAATCGCTTAAGTTGTAGGTACTAAAATGGTGCACATTAATGAAATGTCTTTATTCTACAGGGTGGCTCACAGAAGTGTGGCGGACCAAACCTAAGAGATGCGTTAAGAAAAAGGCTTCAGAACCGCTGTTCTAAAGTTAACGGTTATGAAATAATAACGATTTTATTCAAAAAAAAGTCGAGGTTATCTAAAAATTATGTTTTTTATGAATTATTTTACGAATGAGAAATAGTGCTTTTGGCATCAATGCTGTATAGGGTGCTCAAAATTTTCAAATTTAATAATTATGGATTTATACCTCTGCATTTTTTTAAAACCCCTTGTAATGAGTTTTCTTCTAATATCTTAAATCATATTGCTAAATTCTACGGTTTAGTATATTATATACGAGTTAAAACATAAAAAACAATTTTAGCTTCTCTTGAGTTGCTTTTTTAAGAGGATAATATATAAACACATTTAAAATGAATAGGTACTCCGAACAGAACAAACAACGAGGTTTGAAAAGAATAATTTAACCATTCTTGACTCAAGAGATAAGAATCACGAAATAACGAGAAATACAAAAGTAAATTACCTCTAAAATCAAATGAAAGTAGATTAAAAATAAAACGAATACCAAAAATTTCTGTACCTAATTATATGAAATGTCCAAATATTTCTCCTTATTTGCGGCTATTATATGAAACGTATTTTATTTTCATTGATATAACTAACGGTGAAGTTAATATTAGAGACATTATTACAAAATTAGTGCAACCCGGAGAAATTATTACAAAACCCGGAGCCCGGAGACGCGGTGTCTAAACCCTGAGACTCCGGGTGAAACCCTGAGAGGTGGTCACCCTAGATACATACAGTGAATTTACTATAACGCGCAAGGTGGCATTCCCGTTTCCATAAGGATTTGATTGTTACTATTGGTTTCGAAGGGTACGCCACGCCATATGTAAATGCGTTTATTTTAAAATGAACCGCAATTTATTGAAAAAGAAGCATCAGAAAGAACAACAGGGCATGTAATAACCCACATACTTGCTGTAAACTGAAATCTTTATACTATTTGATCAACAGAATTCCTTCCTCCGTACAATATATTATGTTTTTACATACTCAGTAACGTTTCCATATTGCATTTTAAAATAAACGCATTTACACATATTGCGCGTTATAATAAACTCGCTGTATTTATAAATTCTGATAATGCTGGTACATGTACGTGATAATTTTGTTTCCGATCGTAGAACTGTTTTCGTTGGAACTGGATACAGCGAGTCTGGGTCAGATAGACCTAAGTTTATAATAGTATATTATGTATCAAGTTTTTATAAACGTCATTTTAGTCACGAGTTTTATTAATCACGAGCGAAGCGCAGCGGAGCGAGTGTTTAATAAAAGAGTGACTAATAAGTTTATAAAACGAGTTGCATACTATACTTTTTCTAAGACCACAAATTTAGAGAATATAGCATCATATTATATCATTAAAATTTTGACATTTATTATATTAGGTTAAATTATGCTTGACAAACGTCACAGTGACGGTTGAAAACTAACTTGATTTTAGTTTTGGCTGTGGCTAATAAAGCAAATACTATTTGAACCTAACTTCACCCCATGACTAAAACATCTTTGCCAACTTCAGCTCATGACTAAGGAGCTCTTTAGTCATAGGTTATGAAGGCATGATTAAAAGGTCACTTAGCGACGTGTATGTTAGTATGTTAAATGGCATTTTAGTTACAGGAGTAGAAAAAAGAACTTTCAGTGATATTGTGTGTTTGATTATTACACACAACTGTCATATGACTAATATCATCCAACGAGAACCCATGCATTTTTTGAAAATGAACCAATCCGGAACTGATTTCCTGATAAGCACCCTTGTGCTGTTTATAACGCGATAAGCGCCCTAGTGCTGATTATCGACCCCGTAGATGATGTCATTATTAGAAAAAAATGCAAGAAACAAGCAATTTGAATTTTTTGGCATTATTAGATCAATTTTACATCATAATTGGTATACGGGTTTTGTGTAATGATCTTCAAAATATAAACGCGGGCAAAACACTTACAGATAATTTCGCTCGTGCCAAGAGTCATCGTGCTGGTTGCCTTAGAAAACTGCTCGGGACAGTTTTCATTGCAACCAGCTCTCGACCCTTGGCGTGTGCAAAATTATCGCTTGTTATATTACTAATGATAATTTTATATCTGAATTGTTGATGCAGTGTAGTTTATATATGAGCTAATATATGTTGGTAGGTTGGTACTGTTGAATAAATTAAAGCAGTGTTGAGTTTAAAGTTTAGATTATATTCACTAAATATACAGTGTGTCCAAGATAAGGAGGGCCAGTATCGGAATCTCGTTAATAGTAAGAGATACAAATTTGTTAAATGGGGAAAAAGTGCCCAATTAAAGGACCAACAAAATGGCTCCTAGAAATCCTTGATATGATTTTTCGTTTTTGAGTTACTCGTATCTTAAAAAACCCGAATTTTTGGATTTTATATTTTATTTTTTTCTGGCGTTTATATTAAAGTTAGGGCAAAACTGAAGAAACTTCTTTATAGCAACTTTCTATGGACATAAAGATTACGTTATCAATTTTTTTATCCGACGTTTCGTCTTCGAGCAACCATCATCAACTTCATTTTTTAAAATACTGCTTTTATTTTCTAATGTTACATTTTAGAAAACATTTTTATTCTGAATTCAATACTGTACAGTTGCGGCCAAAAAAAATGGGACAGTTACATCTATTTTCGATATTATTCCACCTTTCGTCGCTGCATTTATATGCGGCTAAATTAGTTTGTCGTATTATTTTTAATTTAGAATGGTTTGGCAGATATGACATAGTAATAAAACAAATTCAAGCAGCTAGAATTAGACAAAAATCTGTTATAAGAGTTGTCCCATTTTTTATTGGCCGCAACTGTACCACACATTATGGTTTAATTATCATCAAAAAAATTTTGGATACGGACTTGTGTCCTCGAGCATTTCATGCGTTGTTTCAGCTTTTGTAATTTAAAGAAAGAAGTAATGAACCACACTCTATGTTTTTAAGCCTTAATAATCGCGTTTGGTCTTGGAAGATAAATAATTTTCAATAGGAAGTAATTAAAGTATTGATTATTTTTCTTACTTATAAACAATAATTAAAATTAGAAATAAAATCATCCAGTGTGGTTCCTTACTTTTTTCTTTAAATTACAAAGCTGAAACAACGTATGAAATGCTCTACGACACAGGTCCGTAGCCAAAAATTTCTTGATGGTCAAAAAAACTTGAAGCGTAATTAAACCATAATGTGTGATACATTGTTGAATTCAGGATAAAAAGGGCTTCTAAAATTTTATATTCGAAAATAAGGACCGTATTTAAAGAAATGAAGTTGATTAGTGATGGGCATAACTGGACAATTTTCATAACCGAATCATTTGCATTCGAATCATATTAATAACCGATTGATTATTTGAATAATCATTCGAATCAATTTTGGCTCTCGATTCGTGTCGATTAAGTCAGCCGGTTTGCCGGTTGGCGGTTACCGTCATCTGCATCGGCATCGTAACTTGCAGATAGCAGAGAAACTCAGTTAATCATTAATTATAATAATTAATTGTATAAATGATTTTTATTTGATTTCTAAGGAGTTTAAACCATTGAGAATAGCTATATCAATACTAATCATAAAGAAATTATAAATATGCGAATACAAAGTATCTATTGAATCTATTTTTAGTTCCTAAAATTCTCTAGTAGTCACCCTTCCCTTTTCGCTTGCACATCATACCGGTATATTTTAGAATCCATCATTTATCTACGTTCAGCCTTCCGCGGTTCTAAGGACGCACGCTTCGGCAAATCTCATACTCAGCAGAAAGTTATCTTTAATAGGAACGGCCCCATAAATTTAACTCGTCGACTGGGAGTCTCAAATGTCTTAATAACATCAACAAGCAGCCGCGAGCCTCACTTGGGTCAATCAAGTACATACGTAGAAAAGGTTATATGATTTATGAATGCCGTATTATTAACAGAATTTCGATCACTCGCAGGTCGCTGAGACGCGGCACGTAGTACGTATCAGGATGAGGTTATTTTTCGTCCGAATACTTGGAACGAAAACCGAGTTACACAGGTTATTTCAATAACCGGATAACCGGTTATTTTTTATTCGAATGAGCCCATCACTAAAGTTGATGATGGTTGCTCGAAGAAGAAACGTCATATAAAAAAATTGATAACGTCATCTTTATGTCCATAAAAAGTTGCTATAAAGTAGTTCTGTCAGTTTTGCTCTAACTTTAATATTAACGCCAGAAAAAAATAGAATAGAAAATCCAAAAATTCGGTATTTTTGAGATAACTTCAAAACGAAAAATTATATCACGGATTTCTAGGCGTCATTTTGTTGGTCCTTTAATTGCGCAACTTTTTTCCCATTTAGCCAAATTTGTATCTCTTACTAATGACGAGATCCCCATACTGACCCTCCATATCTTGGACAACTAAGTTGCAATATTTGTCTGCTATCTGCAAAGTCCGGTGGGGATGCGTAAGTACCCAATAAGAACGTCCGGTAAGTTTTCTCATGGAACCAAAGTTCTGCGAGTTTCTCACGGCCAAACGCAATGTCAGCAAAAGTTTATTGGAGGTTCAAATGCGATGACTCTTTAGGGAATCTAGGACAAAAACCCCTGGACAAAAAACCTCGGACATAAGACCCCCGGACAAAAAAAAACCCGGACTAAAAATCCCTAGCTATTGTACTCGTAGTAGCGATATTTTCCGAGACTTTGCTGTTGCAAATTCATTAATTACATCGCTAAAATTTATACCATCAAAAATTTCTTGTTCAATTGCTAATATTGCTAGCCCAGACAATCTTTCTTGAAGCATTGTCGATCTTAAATAATTTTTAATGATTTTTAACTTTGAAAAAGATCGCTCGCCAGAAGCTACAGATACAGGCAGTGTCAGAAGAATTCTTAGTGAAATTCTTACGTTTGGAAGGGTGGAGATTAAATTGTTTTCAAATATATATTGTAAAATACTTAAGGGGTCAGTATCATCAAGTAATGAAAACAACTTTAACGCTTTAATTCCATTAAACAAATCATTGGAGTCTATATCCTTATTATCCTGATCTGTCAGTCGTTCTTCAAGAACAGAACAACGTTTTAAAAGATCGCTGTCACTTAATTTGAATATGTCGCTAAAAGATCCGAAAATATTATCATACTCATTTAATAAGTCAAATCGGTTTTTTAGAGAGCTTAAAGTTTGATGTATAATTTTTAAGAAAAAACTAATTTTAAAGGCGGTTTTTGGATCATGAGGGGTCTCATCTCGGTGTTCATAGTCAAACAGTTTTGGTTTAAATTTCCTCCTAAACGTTGGTAACGGTGAAAAGTCTTCTTCAATGTCGAGAGAGAGTGCTACTTCTTTCGCTTGTACAAGAATTTCTTGAAATGATTGCTCAGATCTATATTGCTGGAAGTGATCAACTAAATTTTTTAGGTAGGTTTGGCATACTTTAATATTAATTGTAGCACTTTGGATTTGTTTGCTGACAATATTTATATGAAATAAAACGTCATGCCAAATAATAATTCCACAAATAAATTGAAAATTTTGTACAGACGTTAAGAGGGAACTCGCTTTATGTCTTGCATCAATGTGAAAGGAATTATCCTCAGCTACTTCTAGAAGACTTTCGCAAACCTTAATTAAATAAAGTTTAAGGGGCTTTATTGCATCAATTCTGCTGGACCATCTTGTCTCACTTAGAGGCTTTAAACTTAACCCGGGGACATTTTTTCCCATAACATCCCACCTTTTTGTGGATGACGAAAAAAAATTATATAACTCTTGCACAAGATTAAAAAAGTTTATTGTAGCATCTGACACCTTAGAAGCGTCATTTACTGTTAAGTTCAAAGTATGAGCCGCACAAGGTACAAAAAGGACTCTTGGATTCGCATCAAGAATGCGTTTTTGAAGCCCAACATGCTTTCCCTTCATGTTTGCCCCATTATCATAACCTTGTCCCCTAATATTTTTTATATCTAAATTTAATTTTTTCAAAATTTCTGTCACAAATGCATATATCCCTTCCCCTGTAGAGTCCTGTATTGGATTAAACGCAATAAAACTTTCCTTAACTTCAACCTTTTTTGAAGTGGTGTTAAGGACAACATACCTCAGAACAAGACTAATTTGCTCAGTATGACTAGTGTCTGGTGTACAATCTAATATTATTGAAAAATATTTTGAACTGCGAACCATTTCTAAAATATTATTTCTTACTTTAGACGACAATAATTCAATTATTTCATTCTGTATTTGCACGCCTAAATAATGAGTCATTTTAACAGATTTTTTTGGGTGTTACACACTCGGCTAACGTGCTGTCTCATCACTGAATCAAAAGACGCAATCATCTCAACAGCTTTTAGAAAATTTCCATTATCATGTTCGAAAAGTAATTTAGAAGAACCTTGAAATGCCAAGCATTGTGTAGATAAATACTTAACAATCGCAATAATTCTTTCCAACACGTCGCGCCAATATTTTTTTTCCGTTTCTAAAATCCGCAGGTGATGAGCATTAACAGTCGTAGATGTCTCCAACATTTTTTTTAAATTTATCCAAGTGTTCATATAACTGTTGTGTAAAATTGACGTTTCGTGTCTCTTCATTAGCAAAGACAAGTGTTGCCAATCAGATACTCCATTTGTATCACAAAAAGTATTAGGAGTTTTACAAAACAACTTACAACAAAAACAAAATACAGAATCTTTAGAAATAGAGTAAATAAGCCAAGTCCTTTCGACTTTTTCTCCATTTGCTAGACTTCTTATAAAGTATTTGCACGAAAACTTTCTCTTATCTTTATTACTAGGAAAGCTAAAACTGATGTCTATCAAGAGCGGACCACGTTTAACCAATATTCTAGCTATCTCATTGGTGATTCTTTCGGGCCACAAACCGGGGTCGGACGGAATTATATCGACACTAGCCTCATTAAAGCCTTCATCGAAAGTGTCACTTGCAGCAGGTATTTCGGTAGCTGACATTACCGAACTTCTTACACAAGCTGAATTACCTGAAGTAGATTGTTCAAGTGCTGTAGACGAGGATGGTGTCATCGCTTCATCGGGCTCTGCATCAGTAGAAGCTGTTTTGCTGCTACAACCGCCGCCACTTGTTGCAGGACCTGATGTTACCGTGGTCGCCTCTGTTGAAATTTCAGATGGTCCACTCACGGTTACTGATATTACGGATTTAGAATCTTGAGATTCGGTCACAACGATAGTCTCCGTGGAATCTTGATTGTTTTGCAAGAAGTGCTTTAAAGATCCAGCCATTTTTTCCCTTTCTTGTAGTCTCAGTTTCTTTTGCTCGCGAAACTTCGCACCTGAAGGTCTCTTTCTTTTATCCTGAAAAAACAAATAAATAATTAGTACTCATGGGAATTAGGAATTAACTTCTAAAGTAAGCACAATAATAAGCACCAAGTTTGCATATTTGAGTAAAAAGCAATTTGTTCGAGCCCTTTTAAAATTAAAGGCAGAAAAAATATTAAATTAATTTGATCTTATAGCCCTTAAAAAACTCTACAAAATGGTTTTTTAAAAAGATCAATAGCATAAAAACTAAGCGAGTTATGGATAAAAAACCAAATGTAACGATGAGTTATTTGTCATTGAATTTTCAAAGTTGTTTGACGTACCATTTGCCAGAAGTTATTTTGAAATTGTCAAAATTAAAATCAGAACATCAAATTTCAGAATAAGCAATCTAGATAAAAGGAATGCACTCGAATTTTCAGGAGCTTGCCAAAAGAATAATTTTTAATATTCAAATAAAATATACAGGGCAATTTATATTGACTAAAAGATAATTATAAACATATACTCATAGTAACACAAAGAAAGAGCCTGAACCATTTCATAATTATGGCGCGCAACGTGGAGCCATTTCATATTTATGGTGGCCCAAAAACGTGGGGCAAACTGTGATTGTTAAACATTTTAAATTAATAAACCACGTTGTTAGTCGTCATAATATATACAGTGTCCGCAAAAAAGTCGGCATAATATGGAACATTTTTTGATGTAAAAAAACTGTTTTCGTCAATAATTATCTTAACATTTCTCACATAAATTACCACTCTCGCTTCGCTGCGCTCGCTCGAGTGGTAAAAATATGCTCGAATGTTAAGACTGGGTTACCCCTCTAAATACGTTAATTACTAATACAAGTCAGTTATATGTAATATCGGACGTATGTTGTTTTAACAGTTTTCGTAATATCAAAGTGGCAAATTTTAAGATATGTAATTTTAATATAAATAAAACTAGTAACCTGAGTAATTCGGTAGTGCAACAACGGTTATAACGGCCGTAGCTGTTACATTTTAACGGTCTTGGCTGTTATAGTTGAATTTCGATTTAGCCGACAGTACTAATGTAGTATAATATTTAGGTATTAATTTTCACAATTTCAAAAAACACTAAATCTCAACTTTGACGCATTTTTTCCACCATTTTTCCATATTTTTCGAAAAAACAAAAACCCACATTAAGTTCACTGCAGTAGGCAGCAACACCATCCCACAAACCACATGAAAATCATTAATATTACGGGACATAATGCACTGTAAAAATAGCAATTCTTAGAAACTAAACTAGATAAATAATAAATTCGGTATCAATCGTTTACCTACGACCTACGTAACAAAATTATTCATTTCTAAAATTTTCTGTCTGGTTTGTTGATCCGATCCAAATGTTATTTGCCGGGAACGTAGTTGGAAATGCACGGCATTTAGGCAAATAAAAAATTTACTGAAATTTCAAAATCGAAATTCTACTTTTTTTTCATTTTTAAAGCGCAAGTGTACAATTCATTGAAACTTTCGTGGCGACATCTACAAGATAAGCGCTGAACTAAAGAATGCAACTGTATTTCCGGTTTTTAAAATTAACGCATTAATTAAATTGCGGTAAATTTGAAATTTTAGAATATATTTGGTCAAGCCGGAATTGAAGAGACAATTTAAAAAATAATAAACATGTACAGTTATGTATTGCTTTATACTTGTAGGTATTTTATTATGACTATTCAACTTACCCCCTTCAAGTTAACTATTCACCAATCATAATTTAGTATTTATGTCATTTGCCACCAATCAGCGTACAATTGTGCAACAATTCCGCTAGCGGAGTTTTAATGACAATTTTTTTCTCTTCCTGTGACATTTATTTAACTTCCTGTAAAATTAATCAAATATGATATTAGAAATGTCAAATTTGACAAACAATTTATTTTACGTCAACAGATTTTTATTTTCAAAGAGGACGTGATAAAATTGATTAATTACTAAGAAATGTCAATTTTGTTCGTTGAATAGTCCTTCAAATGCTGCTTGCAGCCGACGAATTGCATGAATTTTTGTCAAAGTGTTTATTCGTGTTTATTGCTTCAAAGTTGGTCTCGTGCTGTCGCACTCGACCAATTTATATCGAAGCAATAAACACTCATACACTTTGACAAAAATTTTCGGCAATTCGTCGACCGCTCGCGGTATTGTATATGACAATTTTTTGTTAAAATTTTATTTTTGTTTTTTAAATATGTATTTCATTTTAAAGATATTACATTGTATGTACACCAAATTTGACTCGCATATCTTTTGTCATCTCCGAGTATAGCTTGACCAAACTTTGAAGACTCCTGATCTACCGTCTTAGTCAAAAGCTAACTAGAGTTATGCATTCGTACTGTATTTGGAATCCAAAAGATCTAAGACAGCTTGTTACAGTTGTATAAATAATTAACCATCTTGATTATAGGATGTAGCAATTCAACGTATGGTATAAAAGTAAGTAAAGTTTAGGGCGCTTTATTCCACACGTAGGAATATGATTTGAGACAAGGCGAGTCAGGGTTGCCGAAATGTCTCTTTCTGAAACCCAGTCATCTGGCACACCGTTACTGGCGTACTGGGTGATGTGGTTAGCATCACGCCTTTGACAACTGCCTTACTTTCCCTACTTCCACAACTGTGGTTTCGGTACCTAATTTTTAAAGCGACTGGGTGGGCCGCCCGCCTGTTGCCAGGTGTGGGGATTGAACCCCGTACCGTGGCGCCACAGCCTGACGCCCTAACCGCTCGGCCACGTATCTTCACCTTTATGGTGCTACATAGTTGAAGGTGGTAGATTTTATACATCTACTTCCGGTTACCTTTTGCACTTTTTTTCACTTAATAACGCTAGATTAAGACGAGCACGCCATTTAAAATTTTTTCTTTACATTAGAAGTTGCAGTTTTCTGATATAGAATCTTAGGTTTATGAGGTTGAGGAGTTATTTATTGTGGAATATTATGAATGTCTCGCTATGTGGGTAACTGGGTAATGTTTGTAAACAAAGTAGCATCAGTCAGTATCCTCGTCTTCCACCTTCTGTCTATCAATCATAATTTTGTTCTGGTCTAGTCGAATCGTATAAAATAGGTTAATTCTTGTAGTTACAATTAACGTATGGCTTTTGTCGTTAAGAGTCATTACCAAATTTTAAGGTGCAACTATAATTTTAATTAACACAATAGTCAGTTCTACGATTGTCTCTTAAAAATCATTCGAAGAGGTGGTTCAGGTTCATTTAAGTAGCTATTTTTTCAATATTACGATGATTAAACATAATAATTACTCTGCTGCAGTACGAGTATGTGCTTCTTCTCATGCATTTCTATGATTTTTAGAATCCATTGAGCAAAATGTCGCAGATGATTAAATTGGACATCACTCAAGCCTGCTACGAAGGACTGCGTTGCTCTGTCTGCAGTGGCTACCTGTCTCTTGCCCCAATACGATTGCTACCGGATGGAAGTGCTCTTTGCTGTCACTGTGAACCACCAAACAATGCAGTACTCTGCAGAGGGTTAATTGTAGAAAGTTTGCTAAGCAACGTGACATTTCCATGCCGTTACAAAGAATTTGGATGCACCGCCAACGTTCAGTTTAACAACTCATTGAATCACGAAGATGGATGTATTTATCGTCCTTTTCCTTGTGCCTTACTGCCTCATACTTCTTGCCCATGGAAGGGATCAGCGTCCCAAGTAACCGGCCACTTTGTTGAAAAACACTCCAATTTTGTACAGCAAGAAGCTAAAATTAAATTGTGCATCGACCAGGACGAGGAAGGCGTGCTGCTGGTGCAAGAAAATTCTGTATCTTTCCTCGTGAAATATGCATTTAATTCAATCACTTGTAGTTTAAGTTACCAAATTAGATTGTGCATGGTAGGTGTGGACGACCAGAATTGTAAGTTACAGTTGTTCAACGACTTAGACCTCGATTATTGTTTGACTTTTAAGGCCAAATGTTTCGCTTATACTAATACAGATTTATGTAACGCTAACTTGTTGAATCTAGATGTGAAATCTGTACTTACAGTGTTAAACAATCCCAAAAATGTTACGATACTATTTCATATAAAACTACCAACACCTATGACAGACAACTCTCCAAATAATGAAATTGATTATAAATTGCTTAATTCAAATCTATGTGGAAAATGTAAATTATTTCTTATTCCACCACTATTCGACGTGAAAAACGATATTATTTGTGGAGACTGTAAAGTTATGTACGGTGGCGCACCAACGACCAATAAAACACTGGAAAATTTGTTGATCCTACAAAATTATCCCTGCAAATGGCGAGGTTGTAACATCATAACAAACGGAGGTGTCATACGAAAGCACCAAAGGGAATGTGATTTCCGACTTTACGTATGTATGTTTGACGGCTGTCGAAAAACCTTTAAACGAAGTTGTGCAAAACTACACATGGAGAAACATGACTGTAGTTACATTTCTGATAAGTATGTAGATACGTTCACATTTCAGGATGGCTCTCATCTCAGAAGCGTATTTACTATCGTAAACTATGAAATTTTTATAATACAAAAACGAGTAGTTTATTACGCTCATACTAGTAGTAAATACTATATTTTATCCATTCTTGGAACCAATCCAGCTTTAAAACTAGGCGGTGCAGTGTATTTTAGCCATCAGCATTGTAAACGCCAATCAAAGTTTTCAATTTCTTCCGATGTGAAAATTACTTTATCTGATTTACCAACTTGCTTTAATAATAATAGCTCAATATCAGCGACTATAAAAATCGAAAACTAATTAGACTTAGAAATGTATTTTTAACAATGAGCGAATATGAAGAAAGATGTTGCATTTTTAATATTTTAAAAGTTAGCTGGAGAACACATTAAACGTAGTCTTACTATATTATTTTGAAAATACTACGTAGCATTTAGTGTATTAATAATGTGTCTTCCATTAGTTGCACCTGTAGGCTAGGTATATTATTATATTGTATTAAGCATAATTTTATTTGTCTTTATTTTATATTGCATAATTTTGTTGAATTTGCTTTAATAAATGTTGCACATCAACATCGCATTGTTGTTTTCTTATACAGAAAAAGTTAAGTTTAAATAACAGCAATGGCTTTTAACAGTAGTAATTTTGATGGACATCGTTGACGTAATTACTTGTAATATTGTATTATGTTACCTATAGTTATAAAAAAATTACAGTAATGTGCATGTATATATAATTTATTATAACCTGTCTGGAAGCCATTTTTTACAAGACCGTTCTATATGTACTTACATCACAGTAATTTCTATGGCGATATCTAGCCTTCTGAAACGTTATTAAAACTGGAAACTACAAACCCATTGATAGAAGTGGTTAAATTTAAATTGAAATACATAATAAAATAGTATAATATAATTTTTACTAAACAGAATAATCAACATTAAGAATCTACACTCTCTTAGCAAAACAATTATAGTAATAATTTTTTGTTTTAAAGCAAAGTAAATCTATTTTACATATTCTTGCTACAAAAGCGCATTCGAAGGTCGAAGTAAAGCACCAGCCATTAAAACAAGGCTAATTCAGGTAAGTACATGAAAAGTTACAACCAAATCACAAACTAATATGTTACAGATTAATTACAGATTCAACTTTTAAATTAAAAAAAAATGATACGAAGCTGTCTAATATAACTAAAAAGACAAATTAAGTGAATTATGGTAAAAAAGTTTGTCACAAATGTTTAAACAGTGCGTAATATTAATTACTTCACATATGAGAAAGAAAAAAAATCTTAATCAAGAGGCTGAACTGCTTTTCCTGACTTTAGCTACTCTTCTTATATTTATTTTAATTCTTATAAAAGATTTAAGGTGTTTGGGCAATATTCTGCATTTTTGGTACACATTTTTGCAAATAGACCAAAATGTTTAAATTCTTTTAGCCTGTGGTAAACTAGATGTGTTACCCTTTTTGGTAATACTCAAGTGCTAATTCTTGAAGATACTTGGTAATGATTGACGCACAATGGCAGCTTGCCATACTCTGCCACCAAATTATATTAACATTGAAAATGTTTAACGAATTGGAGGTGTGACAGTAATACGGGGCTCCAGTAGCGATTTGTGTGACGCTTGGAAAGTGCGCAGTTTTCGTGAATTTTTGCAAGTTGATGTCATTGATGTCATGAATTTTCTGAAGAAGTTGTGAAAATGTAAGATTCGAGTGGGCAAAAATACGGGGGTTAAAACGATTTTTTGGATGTTTTTTGGGGTCTACGAACGGGGGAGAAGTTGCAGTCGTGTAAAAGTGAGGTGCGTTTATAGCAAATTGGATGTTTGCATAAACAAGGAGAAAGAAAAAAATGTTGAATTTTGTTTTTGGCAGTAGGTTAATGAATCTGTGGGTTTTTAAGAATTTTGCGGTCCAGGTGGATTTGGTGATTGCAAAATGGGGAAAACGTTATAATTATCAGAAAAAAACTTAAAATCAATAATTGTGTGAAATTCGCTGTTTGGAGACTTTCTACTGCTCGATTATATTTTTTAAAAGAATTCGAGATGCAGTTATGAGGGGAGGGGGTTTACCTAATTTTCTTAATTTTTAAATAAGGAAAATGTAATTTTGTTTGATTCTGGCCCTTTGTTATATTATTGTAAATTTACAAGTAAATATTAAATAGCACGATACTAACGGAATGTCGGATTGTATTCGTCTGTAACATGAATTATATTTCGTGGGGATACGATCATTGCCGCGCTACACTTGTTGGCAGACGGTGGTAGAATGGTAGACGGCCACTGACAGGGTTGGAATGTTAGTGTCAGCTGTTTGTACTAAAACTTTTAATGCAGGATTGTAATAGACAAAATCTGGTGTGATACACGCACACAACTTCCTTATACAGTGATCTTATAATTAGCCAAAATTTTGATTTTAAATTTTTAAGTAGGTATTTGTCGAAAATTTTCAAAAATTACAAATTCTACAAAAACGGTACAAAATAGAGCGTTAGTTGAAGAGACAAATTCTCTCTAGAATTTTAAGCTGAATTTAAAAATGTAATAATATACCGGGTGTTCTATTTAAAATAGAAGTTAATAAAAAAAAAACAAAAGAAACCCATTTTAGAAGTATTCAACTGGAAAATCACATCAATACACATTAAAAATGTAATAAAAATTTATTTATTTATATTTATTAATCAAATAACCTTGTTTACCTTTAGGTGTCAAGGTATACCTCTTAAATAAAGTTACATTTCTAACTAACTTACATTTCATCTAAGTTCCATTTCACAACTAAAACATTGTTCAAACTAAATTACATTTCAATTAACTGTTTTTGTATATAAATTTTGTCCATTCCTTCTTGTTCTTCGCCTTTTCCTTTGCTTCTCTCCAGTTCGAATTCTGTTCCTTCAGGCTTTCTGCAACTGCGTTATCCCACGTTCTAGTCGGTCTACCCCTTTGTCGCTTCTGCATAGTTTTTGTTTCCCATATTACTTTTGTTTGTTGACTTCCTTTCATTCTTGCTAAGTGCCCAAACCATCTAAGCTGATTTCTTTTAATGGTTGTTGTTAACGGCTCTACTTGCAGTTGTTCTCTCACATCCGTGTTTTTAATTCTGTCTCTTTTTGTAATACCTAGTACAGCTCTAAGATATTTCATTTCTATTGCTTGCAGTTTACTGCTCAATCTCTTGGTAAGTACCCAGCTCTCACTGCCATATGTTAATATAGGTCTAAAGATGGTTTTGTACACCGTCATTTTTGTGTTTTTGGAGACTTCTTTTTTCCGTATGAAAGCGTTGCTCATACTATAGAATACTCTTAGTGCACTCTCTATTCTTTCATTTACTTCCGCGTCGTTCTTTCCTGTCTTATGTATCTTCATTCCTAGATATTTAAAGGATTCCACTTGCTCTATTTCTCTGTCACCTATTTTTATTGCTGTCCTTTCGTCATCTTTGCCTATTGTCATTATCTTGGTCTTATCTATATTTATTCGTAAATTTCTTTTTTGTAGTGCTGTTTTCCAGACCTCTATGTTGTATTGTAATTCTCTCTGGTTTTTGGCGTATATTACGAGATCGTCAGCATAGGCGCTTTCCGATATTTCCGTGAGTGTCATATTTCTGTATCCCACTTTATATTTCTTTACCTTTTCCTTTACTTCTTTTAGCACATCGTCCATTATGATGTTAAACAAGGTTGGGCTTAACACTCCCCCTTGCCTAAGTCCTTCTTTTGTTCTAAACTCCTCGGATACACAGTTTCCTGTTCTTACATAGCACCTTGTGACCTGGTATAAGCTTTTTATGGCTGTACATAATTGAGTATTTACTCCTCTTGCTTTTAGGCTATTCCATATTTGTTTTCTACTTACACAGTCAAACGCTTTTTCGAGATCTAAAAACGCGACGTATATCATGCTGCTTCTACTTTTTTCTATAAGTTGTTTGATTGTGAAAATATTATCCTGCACTCCCCTTCCTTTCCTAAATGCGCTTTGTGATTCCTCTAATTGCGGTTCTATAATTTCTTTTAGTCTCCTTTCAAGTATTTGCTCGTACATTTTCGCTACTGTGCTGAGTATAGTAATTCCTCTATAATTGGAGCATTCCTTGCTATTTCCTTTTTTATATAAGGGTATGATTACTCCTAGTTCCCAGTCCTCCGGAATTTTTCCAGTTCTCATTACTTCGTTGAATAGTTTTCTTAATATTTCTCGTCCTTTCTCGCCGGTGTATTTCACCATTTCTGCAGTTATGTTGTCGTGTCCCGCTGTTTTGCCTCTCTTCAATGTGCTGATCACTTCATTAATTTCTTTCATTGTTATTTCTTGTACTTCCTGAGATTGATTTTGGTTTACTTCTTCATCTTCGCCTTTTTCTTCGGCTTGCCCTATTTGTCCTGCATTTAGCATCTCCTCGAAGTATTCCTTCCATCTTTTTATCACCTCTTCTCCGTCGTGTATTATTTTGCCATTTTTATTTTTCATATACTTGACTGTAACTTTCTTTCCTCTCCTCATAGCTTTGAGTGCATTGTAGAACAACTTTTGATTTCCGTGTCTGTCTTTTTCTAGTTTCTCCCCGAATTCTTCCCATGCTTTTTGTTTTGCCTGATTCACCATTTCTTTCACTTTACTTCTCTGTTCTTTGTATTCAATGTATTTCTCATTTGTTCTAGATTGCAGGTACTTTTTCCATTTAACTTTTTTAGTTTTCACCTCTTCTTTAATTTCTCGGCTCCACCATCTTGTTTGTTTTTTGTCCTTGTTTATTTTTATACTTCCGCAAACTTCTTTAGCTGTCTCGAATAATATTTCCTTTATCTCTTTCCATAGCTCTTCTGAATATATTTCATTTCTCTTATTGCATATCTGTTCCATTTTTTCTTCTGTCCTTTTCTTGTACTCCTTGGCTATTTCTGCTTCATGTAATTTATACGACCTAATCTTGACTGCTGTATAGCTTTTCGTGTTTCTAGGGTTTTCATTTCTACTTCTTCCTTCCTTTATTTCTATTTTCGATGTTAACAGGTAATGATCAGAATAAATTTCTGCTCCTCTTTTAACTCTCGTATCTTTCACTTCTTTCTTGTATTTACTATTGATGATTATATAATCTATGATAGATTTCTCATTTCTGCTTTCCACTACTATTGTAAATTTATGGATCTCCTTGTGATCGAAGAATGTGTTAGTTATTTTTAGGTCATTGGTAATACAGAAATCGATGAGCCGCTTACCATTGTTGTTTCTTATATCCTCTCCGTGTCTTCCTAAAGCTTCACCCGTTTCATCATCTCGTTTGCCTATCCTACAGTTCAGATCTCCAATTATAATCACTCTTCCTCTATACTCTTCCATTACTTCCACTAGTCGTTCCCAAAATTCATCTTTCCTTTTCGTACTCTCATCTTCGTTTGGTCCATATGTTACAATAATTACTGTTTCTTCCTCACTCTCTGTGTCCATTTCGATCTTTAATACTCTCTCTGATATTCCCGTCCATTTTTTTATGTATTTAGCTTTATCTTTTCTTATAATACATCCTACTCCCCCTTTTGCTCTTTGGTTCTGATTCACTCCGCTGTATAACATCGTATGTCCCCCTTCTACTTCTATTTCGCCTATTCCTTTCTTTTTCGTTTCTGTAATACCTAATATATCTAAATTAGACTTTTCAAATTCTTCAATTAGCTCGTTCTCTTTGCCGTATATACTTCTAATGTTCCAGGTTCCTATTCTCCATATTTTTCCTTTTTTCTCATTTGTATTGTATTTTTTGTTTTTGGTTCGATTCAGTTCTTTCTTTTTGCTTGATTTTTTCTCATGTCCTGTTCCATAGCCTTTGTTGTCATTTTTCCTTCCCTTCTCTAAATCCTTTCGTTTTTTGTCGTTCTCGTTATCTTCCGTAGTTGTTCTTCCAGCCGATTTTGATCAGGGGATCTGTCACTCACGGTTCGTTTCTTTTCTCTGCTTTCTTGTGTGCCTAGGTCCGCTGTTACTTTCGGTATTTCTTCAGTTCCGTACGCTCTTCCATTTATAATTAGTTTATTGTATTTTATCTGTGCATTATGACCTTTTTGCCTAGCCTCTTTTAAATAATGTAATAAAAATGTGAAGTTAAAAAAAATCGAAAAAAGCTAAAAAATCACAAGGGTAAACAGCTACTTCCGGATATGCGATTTTCTTCAAAAGCTTCCTGTCGCATCTACATAGTACACAAAACTTATATATGAAGTTTCAACGCCATACCTCTTTTCGTTTTTGAGATATTCTATTCACAGGTAAACAGACACACACACAGACAGACTGACACACAGCCAGACAGACCAATAAACAAAAATATGTTTTTTGGGTTCAGGAGACTCTAAAACGTGAAGATCTGTTGAAAACTCAATTTCGAATTTTTGGGGTGAATCCAATACTTCCTTGATTGTAAAAGGAAGTAAAAATTGGTGGGAACTTTAAATATGTAAATACATATACTTTTATGATATCAAATTCTAACCGATTGACTATTTAATTTCTAGGTTCGATTGATATTTAAAATTTTAAATAGTAGTTTTCGCTCATCGGTATAAAATTTATTTTGCTAGCTCAAATATTGCATGAAAACTCGTCTCTCATTTAGGCTTGGGTTCCTAGTTTGTTAAATTCAAAGTTAAAATATTACTGGCACGCCACTGTGTACAACTGAAATTAAACTTCAAAGCGCAAGCGCTCGACCTGTCAAACTGATTGACATAAACAGATTCGAAATACGTTGAAAGTTCGTGAGGGTAATTAATTTTAAAACAAGGATTCAATTAGCAAATTACTCGGAAAGTGTTTGAATTAAACCGCCTTTGGACGGCGTCAGTAAGTTCCTTTGTTTTCAGGCTAATACGTCCATTGGCTTGCTCAAAAAGACGCCTTTGCGATTTTGTTAATTTTAACCTCCAACTGGCAATTTTAATTACAAATCCTAGATTACTGGTTATTCATGGACATCAAAATAAATCGGATTCCAGTTCCTTGGTTTGTACTTCAGGTATGATCGCACTTTCAAGCCTTTGGAGCGGTTAAATTTTTCGTACACTAACCTCACAATGCTTTTAGGAACGGTAACCGCTAAAGGACCCCTCTGCGTTGCCTGTCGTTGATGCAGACCCCCAGGGATGCTGGAACGCTGATGTAGTTGTTGCCGCTGGTCCACTTGGTGCTCTACAACGTCCTCGCACTGCTGTAGCCCTCGCGTTTGCTGCTATCCTAGAATCGTAGACCTCCTTCGATGACGGCTCCAAGATCGGAAGCCACCACCTCGGTGTAAATTTAATTTTCGGTAAAAACACATCCACATATGCATTAAATTGTGCTGAACACAATGGAGTAATTTATTTTTATGTAGGTTGACTGTAAATATAAAATTTCTTTTATTAAAGCTGGAGCAAAATTCAAGCTGTCAGGTATAATTTTTATTCAATTGTCTCCTAATTTTTATTTTTGTCCCTGTGGGATCTGGTCGGATTCGAACCGCCTACCTTTGTAATGACAGCCTGGAGCCTTAGCCATCTCAGCTAACAACTATGATTATTATTTACAATGTTTTAATTCTATAATAATTGTTCTTTGAATTTTCGATTTTCTACTATATATAGCGCCACTTAGTTTATTGTAAATTCACTTCTCTGTTCAATCAGCCACTACACTGATTATTTATTAGTTCACCAATTGTTTTACATCCGCCTGCTTGAATTTCCTATTTATTCTGAACCTGTTTGCTTTTCCTCAAATATTCCATCTTGATGCTGCATGTAAATTGCCTGGCTTTGTGCTCTATGGCACATTTCTTTCCTTAATCTTTTCTCTTACCTCTTATATTTTTAAAATGCTTATCATAATTCCATTTTCTAATTTACTTTAATTTCTACGCATCATTTGACTTTATACATATTTTGAATCTTTCTGTGCCAGTCCTACTTAATATGGGTTCGGCTTCTATTTTGCCCAAACCTTTTACATTTTGCTAGATTTACATTACTGACTCCAAACCTTTGAAAATTGAGTTTCATTCCCTTCTAGCTTATTCAAATAATTCGAATGTTAATGGCTACATTTCCCAATGTAATTTCAAACTGGCAAACTATGTGAATTTACACAGTTGTGCTAATCATCCCAACTCTGTGCTTTTGTGATTTAATCTTTAATTAGTCTGCATTGCCACCAGAGCTGAGTGGAGGGTTAAATACCATTACAATACATACGTATGTAGATGTACGGAAAATGCAAAGTTACTTAGTTTAGACAATGTAAAAGCTCTCCAAACAACAAATCCTTTTAAAATGTATTTACTGAACAATTAATACAAAACTGAAGATACATATCGATTAAACAACTCAAAGATCTATTCGCATCTAATCCCTTAGCATCAACATCTTTGCTCCAGTTGTTATATTGGCTATTAAAGCACGTTTCATGAGTAAACAAAATAAACTATGAACGATAATATGTGGATCCGCCGAGCGGACGGCTTGTAATTCTCAGACCTTCTTCAAAACAGCTAACTTAAATGCCAGCAAGTGCACTATTTTGCGTATTGGAGCTAATAATCCTAGGACAGTCTACTACACTGATGGCGTTTCTATTACTACTGTCAGTGAACAGAAAGACCTTGGAATACTGGTATCCTCAAACCTAAAATGGGAGTCTCATATAACTGCAATTGTCAAAACTGCCAACTCGGTAACCTACATGATAAGGAAAGCATTCCATTACCTTAAACCAGACACATTTGTCAAAATTTACAAAACGTACATTAGGCCCTTGTTGCATTACGGTTTTCAAATATGGAATCCTTCCAGAAGGATATTACATTGATAAAGAATGCCCAACGTCGGGCTACTAAACTACCACAAGGATTCAGAAGACTCGAGTACCCACATCGTCTTGAGCTGCTCAAACTCCCAACACTGCAAAAACATCGGCAACGTGGCAATTTGATTGAAACCTTCAAAATATTAAACAATTATTACGACTGCCCAGAGCTAAAATCCATGTTCAAACTCCAATTAAGAACCAATTTACGAGGACACAAGATGCACTTGTTAAGAACCAGAGCAGAACTTAGTCCTCGACATAATGCCCTGTGTAATTGCGTAGTGAGTGACTCTAACAAATTACCTGAAGAAGTAACTAATGCCACAACCATAAATCAATTTAAAAACAGACTGGACAATCATTTTGCAAACAATACTACAAACACAAATACAATACAATAAAACAACTAACTATTAACAAACATGATACAACATAATGTAATATCATGTATTATATGTGGATATATCAGCTTAAAGCTGCCTTTCCACTACCATACTACCAATAATAACAATAAAAAAATGTAATAAAGAATGACTCATAGAAGCAATAAATCTTCTAAACTAAAAAAATTTGAATGAATGGATAATATCTAATTCAACATCTTTATCTAATTGCAGATAAATATTAAATTGTACAAGATGCTGAGAAGGTTCAAAATTGTAGTACGTATTATTTATTAATGATCTGTTATGCAGTAGAACCAGTGGCTTAACTTGGTACCCGCAGACCCCGCGGTTGCGGGGTGGGCCAAAGGGCCACCTAATTTTCTTTTTCTTTCATTCAATAAAGTCAAGCAGGAAAAAAATCTTCCTATTTTTATTTTTATTATAAATGGATGTCCACGCAAAAGACAAAAGTAGTTTTGAATTGCCAGCCTTTAAATTCATGCTGACATGGATTGTTTTGTAATATCGGGTATAGTGTATAGAGTAATAAAGGTGGAGAATTTCTTGCAGTCGTAAGGCTGATTTGAGTTGACTTAATACCGCTCTTATTGTAAGAATTCTATAATTTAACAACATGATCATTAAATGTTGGATTTATGGATTGTTTTGACGCCTATTCCTCGCCTCATTCTGTTAGCAGCAGAGTTGTCAACTGTACCGTAATTACCTCATCCGTAATCCGTAAGGTAATTTACGAACTACAATCCATAGAGGCCCCAAAAATGTTACGGTTGACAATGTCGATTATTGTTTACATTTGTGCATTTTAACTTGGTGAATAGTGAAGTCTTGATATTTTTTTAGTATACATTTGACATTTTCAATTATAAACATGTTATTTTTCTTTAGTTTAAATATTGGCGCATGCGTGGAATCAGTCATCACTCAACTAATCACGAAGCTTTACGTTCATTGCGCTGCTCACAATCCAAATCGGGATCCGATATAAAATTTTAAAAAACTTAACCCCATCTTATGGTCTTCCAGAACCCAAACTCTCACCGCAGTTAAATTATTTTTTAAATATATTACTGCTGCTCTAAATAAAAAGAAAGATGTCGATGAGGAGAAAAGAATTATAACCAGCGTCGATCATTTTGAATTTGTGATTCTTTGTGTTTTTGTGAATAAAATTTTGGGACAAATTGACATCACGTCAAAAATTCCACATGATTCAGACACAGATATGATGAAAGCTACAACTTATATTAGAAAACCTCTAGAATATTTAAAGAAATATCGAAGTGGGTGCCTCAGTGTTGAATTAAAAGCAACCAATCTAGCCAACCACTGGAACATAAATCCTACATTTAAAAATAAACGCAGACCGAAAGTTAAAAGACATTTTGTCGAACTTTTGGAAGATCAAAGATTATCGGATTCTAATACGTATGCGGTAGCGGGTAGACACTCTCCGAGATCCCAGCGAAGATACGTCTACTTCAGGCAAGCGATCCTGCCCACGCAAGCCGTGGTTTTCTCTCACTCCTAAATACCGAGAGAAATCACGTCTTTACCTCATAAATCCTAACCATTTCATATGAAATCCCTCTTCGTAACCCCTCCCTCTACCAACCCGCAATGGCCAGCGTGGTAGAGTATGGCCAAAAACCTCCAGAAATTTCCATGAAAAAATCGATTACTGAAAACAGTCCCCAGGTGGGTCGAGCAGAAAACTCGGAATCCCACACTGACGAAACACTGTCAGTCTGCTCCACGGAATATGGGGGGAGCAAGAAATCGATTCAAAAACCAAAATCTAAAAAACCAGCCCAAACTTTCCATATACTCACATATAACATACGAACTATGAGCACAGAAGAACATCTAGAAGAATTAGAAAGAGAACTAGATGGTATCAAATGGGATATACTTGGGCTATGTGAAACCCGACTCCCAGGCGAAAAACTCACCACTTTAAAATCAAGACATATATTATACCAAAGAAATTCCGATATAAATAACAAAAATGGAGGCGTAGCATTCCTAATAAATAAGAAAATATCACATCTTGTTACAAAATACATCTCGATTTCAGAAAGGGTCATTTATATAGTAATCAGATTAAATGACCGATATAACATGCAAATAGTTCACACATATGCCCCAACCAGTACTGCAAATGAGGAGGAAATAGAAAAATTATATGATGACATAGCATTTGCACAACAACAGGAAAAATCCCACTATAAAATCGTTAGGTACCGGAGATTTCAACGCTAAGATAGGCCAAAAATCCCCAACCGATCCCAACGTCTATATCGGAAATCATGGACTTGGCTCACGAAATACTAGAGGAGATATATTGGCAAACTTTTGCAGCCGTCAAAAAATATTTTGTCTCAACACGTTCTACAAGAAACAAATCCAACGGAAGTGGACTTGGAGAAGTCCGGACGGACATACTAAAAATGAAATAGATTACATTCTATCTAATAACCAATATGTATGCCGAGATATAAGTATACTAAACCAGTTAAATACAGGCAGTGATCACAGAGCTGTGAGAGGAACGTTTGTCTTCAATCTACGATCAGAAAGAAGCAAACTAATCCAAACAAAAATATATCCAACAACAAAAGAATTACAAAGAAGAAAACAAGATTACCAAAAAGAACTGAATGATAAGTTGCAAAATATGGAAACAAAAAACGCAGACAAAATTAATGAGAGAATCACAGAGTATACAAACTGCCACAAAGAAAATATGCTCACAAAGAACTAAACAAAAAGAGTCAAAGTTAAGCCCAGATACCATTAAAATAATAGAACAAAGAAGAAAATGCGATAGAGACACCAAGGAATATAAACAAATAAACAAGCAAGCGAAAAAACTAATTAGAAAAGACATTAGAAACTATAAAACTGAACAAATCACAAATGTTATTGAAGAAAATACGGGCATTAAAGTGTTAAGATCCAAACTATCAAGAGGGAAAGGCAGTATACTTAAAATAAAGGATGAAAGAGGCACTATAGTTTCAACCAGAAAAGATATAGCACAAGCAGTCCAAAAATTCTACCAAAAACTATACTCCACAACAATGCCAGAACACCCCATCCCAACAGAGAAAATATTAAACGTAGGTTCAGAAGACCTGCCAGAGGTAACTAAAAACGAAATTAAAAAAGCATTACTTCAAATGAAAAATAAAAGAGCACCTGGCGAAGACCGTATCACAAGTGAAATGGTGAAAATGGGAGATGATACGCTTATATATGCCTTAAAAAACCTCTTAAACCGCTGCCTAATAGAAGGAAAGATACCACGTGCTTGGAAACATTCAGAAGTTGTTTTGTTGTTTAAGAAAGGAGAAAACACCAACATAGAAAATTACCGTCCCATTAGCCTTCTCTCCCACTTTTATAAGCTCTTTTCCAGAATTATAACCAATAGACTAACACAAAAATTGGATTCATACCAACCAAATGAACAGGCCGGGTTTCGAAAGGGCTTTAGTACAATAGATCACCTTCAGACAATCAGAATGCTCATAGAAAAGACTACAGAATACAACATTCCACTACATATTGCTTTTGTGGACTATTATAAAGCATTTGATACTATAGAAAAATGGTCCTTTCTAACAGCTATGAACAACGCACCCATTGACTCTAGATATTCTATGATACTTAAGGATATATATGAGGACTCCACAATACATGTTAAGATTGACGATGACTTGAAAACAGATCTAATTAAATTGGAGAGAGGCGTACGTCAGGGTGGCTACCCTTCCACCATCACTTATGATAGAGAAATTGTCAGAGTCATCAAGGAAAAGCTCTGTTACGTAGCCCTGGACTTCGAACAGGAAATGACTATCGCTGCCAGTTTCAGTTCCCTCGAGAAGAGCTACGAGCTTCCCGATGGTCAGGTCATAACCGTTGGTAATGAGAGGTTCCGTTGTCCAGAAGCTCTCTTCCAGCCATCCTTTTTGGGAATGAATGCTTCCGGCATCTAGAAAACCATCTACAACTCCATCATGAAGTGCGACGAAAACATCCATAAAGATCTATACGACAACATCGTATTGTCGGGTGGTACCACCATGCATCCCGGCATTGCTGACCGCATGCAGAAGGAAATGACCGCACTAGCACCTTCCACGATGAAGATCAACATAATCGCAGCACCCGAGAGGAAGTACACCGTATGGATCGGTGGCCCAATCCTCGCATCCATGCCCTCCTTCCAGCAGAGGTGGATCTCCAAACAAGAGTACAATGAATTCGGACCTTCCATCGTCCACAGGAAGTGCTTTTAAGCTGCTCACCTATCTATATTACTCTATGTACGTCATTCCAGTTGTATGCGGCACTCAGAACTGCCATGTGTTTTTTATAACAACGGCTCCTTTTGGGCATCACGTGACACTTGTTCTAGGCCAAAGTATTATTAGCTTCTTAATTTTATAATAATTTATTCCCATGTGCAGATTTCAAGACTATTATTGTATTATTTACTTTTAGGCTAATATTATGGGATAATAAAATGTATATTACAAGTTGTCTTTTTTTGCTCTTCATATGTTCATAATATCTCACAAAGTTGCAAAAGAATACTTTATATAAAACCAATTTGTCAGATGTGTAGTCATAAAACTCTTTAGAAATTTTTTAACTTTTTAATAAAAATTAGCTTTATTTGAAGACTGCAGCCTGCGAGTTTAAAGTATTCAGAACAAATAGTAGTGTTGGATGTTTTCCGTAATTATTGTGCAAAGCACGACCTTCCAGATATGATAAGACAAATTCTCACTTTTCTGTTGTCCTTGTCATAACTAGAAAGCTGTGGTACAAAGATGCACAGAGGGTGTAGGATTGGGATTTGTTTATTATGGACAAATCTAGGCATGAGAATACCAGATTTTAAAACTTTAGGTTTTAAAATCACGTCGAGTAAGTTTAATTTATCTTTGTAAATGTTTCAACTAGTATTGTGGCGTTGTCGTCAGTAATTATTCTTTAACTACAACATGGCAACATGGCTAAAACATAATATACGAGTATTAATTCTCAAAACAACATACAATGTTGCCGGGCTCCGTAGCTCAGTGGTTAAGCATTCTGGCTACTGATCTAAGGGTCGCGAGATCGATCCCCGGTCCCGGTGAGGTTTTTAAAAATAAAAAATTCAGATGAATACCTCTACAGAATGCCATCATTCGGAAGTGATATAAAGCCTCCTTAGTTTCGGCAAAATTCTAAGTAAGCAAACAAACATACAATGTTTAATTTTATAGCACTTAATTTATGCGAATGAATTATGGAATTAACTATTATATGTTGTTTTCAGGTTGTATGTAAGTAGTAAGTGTAAGTAGAATAAAAAGTATTATGACTATTATAAAAGATATGTATAATACATTTCGCAATTTTCATTTATAACTTCCAGTTGTCTTGTATTTACTGTTGAACCTGTTTACAATCCGTTTCCTTAGCGAACTTTTCGTAATTTAATTGACCGTCTGCCTTCAATGTTAATTGCTAGTTAATTCGGTTTTAGAATCACGTTAAGTAGCTTAATTTGTCGTTGTAAACGTTTCAAGTAGCATTGTTGCTTCTTCATCAGTCATTATTCTTTAACTACAACATGGCTAAAAATAATATAGGAGTATTAATTCTTGATATGTGAATAAATTATGGAATTAACTATTATGTATTGTTTTCAACAAAGAACATATAACATGATGAACTTCAGTCCCGAGGTTTACCTGCGTATACCGCGAAATTACTCGTCTACCAGGATCGCAGTTTTATGCCCTCTGTAAACTAGGTAACCAGTTATATCCTCTTAAGGTATTCCAGAACCAAACCATTCTAAATATTGCTTCGACTAAATCGATTAGCGGTGTTGCCAGATTTAAAACGTATTTAAAAGGGTGTTATATAATTTCGTTTTCCTCCGTTAACATTGTAGCTCAAACTTGCTATTTTTATTGAAATGACAGAAATTCGTTTCGAAGCAACTTTTATTAATTTCTATTCTTCTCGTCTGGGAAATATGTTATTTCCAATTAAGACTAGTGTACCGAGTTACATTTTACAAGATTCTAATTCGTGGCATTTTATTTAGATGTTTCTAGATATTTCCTATGGTTATCAGGAAAGACGTCACATAGATAGGAATTACAATAATTCTTTCGCAATTCTCGGACTTCGCCGTTGGCCCGCTCGATATTTAAAATTGTTTGAAGTGAACGTTGCCCATTCTATCGAATGTCTCAAAAGGAAAGCTCCTGCGACGCCCAATTTCAGTTTTCGAGATGACACGGCTTAGGCATGTGCATACGCACCTTGAATGATTTTAAATAAACTTGCCCCGAACCGGCTTCGAAATCGCTAGGTGCTTGCCATATCTCAGCGACCCTGCGCAGTGATCGAAATTCTGTAAATACGTCATAAGCAAGGCTACAGACCAACCTGAAAATATGATTGCTATTTTGCTGCGTTTGATATCGTTTGCTATTTTCGTACTAATAAGTTAGTTTTAGTGTTCTTTATCTACTTTTATTTCCGTTTATTATAAAAAAACAGTTTTATCAAATAAACACGAAATTTTGAAACATCCTATTTTAAATTACGCGCCTGCAAGCTAGCCTGATGTTTTTAGGTTGTACTGAAAACACCATTTGGGCGTCTCGCTCTACAGTCTTCTCCTTTGCTCCACTGCGCATTTGTGGTCGCTGAGATATGGCAAGACTTCTACCTACCCGCCTAACGCTCGTCGAAGTATTTCTTTCTCTGTCGCTCGCGCATGCAAATCTCCTTTTCCTTTTTAGTGCCCCGGACCTGCGTACATCAGGTGCTCCTTGCTACTCGAACAGAAACGGTCGATCTCTGTCTCTATCTTCTCTCTCTCTCTCTCTCTCTATCTCTCTGCAGCCGAGTTCTCGGAGTTCGGCCGCGAGTTTGTGTTTCATCTTGTACATTGTACATAACATCCGGCCGTTTAGATTTCATGCAGTTTTCGGATCTTGGAAGCGCTCGATATTTTTAGATTTGATTTTAACCTCGTGGGCTCGAGCAGCTACTACATTTTAGTTTGTTGGTCGCCAACGCGACTTATTGTCAAGCGTACAGCTGTTTATTGTTCTCTGCGGAAATGTAATTAATTCTTTTAAACATTTTTCTATTTTCTCTCTCTTGTTCGTACACATAATTCGTTTTTTAAATATTTTCTTACGTTTCCCTGTAAAGGACTTCCTTTTTCATATGGATTCTTTGTTTTTTAAATCTTTTCTTACGTTTTAGTAAAAAAAACTCTTTTTTCTATGGATCTTTCGGTTTTTAAATCTTTTCTTACGTTTTAGTTAAAAAGGTCGTTTTCCATATAGATATTTCATTTTTTAAATTTTTTCTTGCGTTTTAGTTTTAAAAAACTCTTTTTTCATACGAATCTTTTGTTTTTTAAATCTTTTCTTGCGATTTATTTTTAAATAAACTCTTTTCATATGGATCTTTCATTTTTAAAAATTTTTTTACGTTTTAGTTAAAAACCTCTTCTTTCATATGGATCTTTTGTTTTTTAAATCTCTTCCTACGTTTTAGTTTAAAAAAACTGTTTTTCATATGGATCCTTTGTATCTTAAATCTTTTCTTACGTTTTAGCTTAAAAAACCTCTTTTTTCATATGGATTCTTTGTTTGTTAAATCTTTTCTTACGTTTGGTTTTAAAAAAACTCTCTTTTCATATGGGTTTTTCGTTGTTTAAATCTTTTCTTACGTTTTAGTAACAAAACTCTTTTTCATATGAATCTTTCGTTTTTAAAATTTTTTCTTGCGAGTTAGTTAAAAAAACTCTTTTTTCATATATGGATCTTTTGTTTTTTAAATCTTTTCTTACGTTTTAGTTTTAAATAAACTCTTCTTTTATATGGATGTTTTGTTTTTTAAATCTTTTATTACAAATATTCGACTGTTAATAATAAAAATAATAGTGACATAATTAACAAACCGATACTAATATAATACATAATAACAAAGGCCATAACGATATGTGGAGCGATGAAATAAATTTCAGATCTAGTTTGCTCGAAAGAAACGTGATGTAACATCGGCCTACTCGATCTGAAATTTATTTTGATCACTCATCAAAGAAGATTGAAATTATAATGCAGAACTAAAAGTAAACGAGAGCCGACTCCGGCACCTAAAAAACTATTTACATATATGTATTCGTACAGAATATCAGCCAAAAAGTGAGTTTTAGCGTGAAAAGGTCCTCGTCCGAATTAAAAATCAATTTCTAAGAAGCGAAAGATCACAAAAAAAGTGACAACGGCTCGCGGTGTTCCCAAGCGGTCAGCTTTCCAAGTACTGACCGCGTCCGACATTGCTTAACTGCAATATTTTTCATTATCCGGGCTTAAGAGGAGTTTCATCGTGTTGGAGAAAAAGAGTCGCCCGATGTCGAATTACGGTTTTAAAGATGACACTTGGTAGAAATTTGCATCGGCGTTTGGAGTGGAGTTTTAAAAAAATGCTTATTTTGTTTAGCTTTATTGACTGGTAAACGGAAAGAATCAACTTAAAAATCACCCTGTAGAAGAAGCATTAAAAATCTGCAAAATTTTATTTTAGTGTCTTTCTAAATGCCAATGTAAACGCCGACATTTCATATATTTGACTAGCGCAAAAATTCCTTAAAAGAGTTATTTCAGTTTAAAAAAGAGTAAGTAGCTTTTACCGATCCCGACCTAATCATTTTGATTCCTAAGCGCCAAATTAAAATCGTAATTGACCAGTATATGTCATATTTGAAATCATAATTTAAGTAATCCTGAAAATGAAGCTTGTGGTTCCAAGGTCATTGCCGCATAGAAGCAAGCTACTATGTTACAACAATGATAAATATTTCCTCTGAAAGCAGTTAAGACACCATTAGCAAAGATTAAATAAACAAGGATCGGTAGAAGAGTTCCTTGTCTCAACGAATTATTGGCACTTTCTCACGAAATATTTGCTTATGCAACCCATATTACACACTTACAATTATTGCCATAAAGTTTGACCTGTTCACGTTATATGCTCTTTGCTATAAGGTTTCACTCACATGCGAATTCAGTAGTGTAACGTACGGAATGCGCGAAGCCAGCGATATAATCCCGAGAACAAATAACAGCAGAATCGAAACGACGTTGCGCACTCGAGAATTTTAAAGAACTCGCTCCTAACGTCGCTCGTTCATTCAAACTATTCTCTCGTAATGTAAAAAGCTTGATAACGTTACTTCCATCGTAAATTACTATAACTACATTTTAAATTTATAGCAAGTTTTGAAACAATAATGAAGCCGACCTGCGATTGATTAATAAAATTAAGCAATGGTAGTAAAAATCGCAGATCAACCCCCCTACAGTTTATACACCACGGCAGCTCTGAAAACTGTTTACTCACCGCGATGGCCCTAACTAACTCAAATTTCGGCGGCCTTGGGTCGTAGGTTCAAATCATCAGCTGTGTACCCTGGAATGTCTTCAAAAAAGGAAAAGGAAATGGACGCCAGAAATCAAAAGATTTCAAATAATAAGAAAATAAACTACAAG